>JARFNW010180700.1:0-16973 GCA_031763155.1 Dirona albolineata
CACATATATCATACGCAAATGTGAACTGTTTTTTATTCGGTTTCTGTTATTTACACTATAGAAAACTGTGACACAGATTTGAAACATTTATTCTATGTAGTAATAATGATTTCTTTGATGGTGAATATAACAATGGATGCCTTCAAACAGTCGTGAAAATCTATCTTTCCGATTTCCTTCTTCCAATCGATATCTGGCACAATGGTTATGTTGGCTTTCGTTCTGAACTTCCACATTCGGAGTTCAAACAAGGCAAAACGGGACTGATGGAAAAATACTGTTCGATTTATTTTTGCACACAGCAACACAGTCAGTGATAAATATAAGTTGTTGATAATAACAATAATTATAAAAATAATATTCTTTGGAGTAATACAAGAAACGACAAGTCTCTAGGAGTATGATGCGAAGGGTCGCCATTGCTGCTCTCAGGTAAACTGTTTTTGTAGTTCGTCCGTTTCTTTTTTTAATGTATGTTTTTAAAAATAATATAATATGTGATTTTTTGTTGTTGTTAGCTGTTGTGCAGTAAAATGTCCTCACCGTTTTGTATTTTGTCAGGGTTATTTTTATGTTTGTGTTTTAAATAACCATTTTTGTTGTATTGTAAATACACGCTGAGTACCTCAGGGTGAAATTAAATGCTTTACACGTTTCAGCATCATTAGTATTATTTTTCTCTTCTCTCTATTCGATTGCAAAATATGCGATCAGAATTATTTATAGGAGCGAAATGGTGGATGTGATACTTTTAACCAATACATTTTTGTTGGTAACCACCTCCCACCGACTATCTCCCCCCCCTCCCCCCAAAAAAAGCAAACAAACAAACAAACAAAAAACATGTAAAAAAACCCAACAAAACAACAAACAAACAAAACAAAACAAAACAAAACAAATTGACTTTAAACATGTCATTTGAGTTAGAACCAAAACCTAAAGTCTAGCCTCGCTTAAAGATAAAGAAGGGCTCAAAAGTTAGTATCCCCGTACAATAAGTACATGACCACAATAGACCTTACATTATTCATCCCTCAGCCATGAACGTACCTATTCACACATTAAATGAGGGACATCATTTGTGAAAAGAGCCTTTCCCAAGGATTCAACGTCGGATCTAGCAATGCTAGATTGGGATCCGGAACTGGCACCCTTACCGCTCGGCCACGGACGCCATAACACACCGACCGTCATGGCAGCGTAGAGAACCTACATTGTTGAGAAGAAAACCTAGTAATATTGATGTTATTTTTCTTTGTATGTTCAAACAATGACCCCCCCCCCCTCCCCCACCCCCCTTGCCGCCAAACCAAACCAGCTTATCGATAATCGGTTTACATACCATGTAGAATTTAATTGCCTGTTGATTATGTGGCGTCGGTGGCCGAGTGGTTAGGCTGTTCGACTTGAGATCGGGAGGCCCAGAGTTTGAATCCTGGCTGAAGCTAACGATGTTGAGTCCTTGGGAAAAATCCTTTACAAATATGTCCCCACTCGACTTAGGTGTGAATGAGAACCCATCTGCAGGCAGACACATATATTGTTCGTATGTTACTATGACGCGTTAGCTTATCATGATACTCAATAATTTCCACTCATGTCTATAATACGCGCGTTATCAATGTTTACAAATGAGGATTCATTTACGTACAACACAATTTCAGGATAAACAAAAGTTAATGAAACATCAACAAATGAATAATCTTGTTGGCGCTTCAATATCTAATTAGCAATAAATCTCATTAAAATCTCATTAAAATCTCATTAAAATCTCATTAAAATCTCATTAAAATCTCATTAAAATCTCATTAAAATCTCATTTACATTACACTTAGGTACCTTGTTGATCTAAAGCAAATTCTAGACTTGTAATTTACACGCTGGGGAAAATACACTCTTATTATTATGATATCACAATTGATTTTTATTTATTGTCTATTCATAAAATACAAAGGCGTGTGAAAATGTATTCTTTTAGGGCATCGGTGTGTAAACAATGCATCAAGTTGGTGCATTATTTGAAATCAATGTTTGTTGGTTCATGCACTTAACTCTTGGGGGAAAAACAATGCATGCATACTTCTCATTGAGAAAGTGGCCAATACGAACATAGGGTGTCTGCCGACCGCTCATTGGTAACGTGGTGAGGCTGCTGGAA
Source organism: Dirona albolineata (assembly GCA_031763155.1). NCBI lineage: Eukaryota > Metazoa > Mollusca > Gastropoda > Nudibranchia > Dironidae > Dirona > Dirona albolineata. The sequence continues at coordinate 2,159 of JARFNW010180700.1, forward strand.
GCCAGGTGAAAGGTAAATGATAATAATAATAATAACAATAAATGGTATTTATATAGCGCTTATCCACGATCATCACCATGCTCTAAGCGCTTTACAGTGGTACATTTACCCCGGTTAAGCAACGGAACACTCAACACTTAATACGCCACACGCTGCCTGTTAGGCGCGAATACATTTTTTGGACAAGGACAAACGCTGCTTACAACCGATAGCTTTGTGGCATCAGTATCCATAGTAACCGCAGAGAAGGCCTATTTATTATTATCGCGGGTTTTCGCCTGCGTCTTATTCTTATGAATGGTCATTTTAAATTAACACAGTAGGGTCTAATTAATTTCTCAATTCTAGAGACAGGTGGTGGCGCATCCGATACATTTGGAACTTGTCCTGAATTAGAATTAGAAATACTGTATTTCGAGACGTGTGTGATCTATATTAATTGACGATGAAGGGTTATAGTAAGAAAACTTTAAATTGTATTTCTATTGGTGACAATCGTGAAATGTGCAAGCAGTGCGCCCCCCCCCCCCCAATTTCGTAATGCATAGAAACATAAAATTATTATCATTCATGTTGTGTTCAGCATCAATAAATATTTATATACATACTATATTATAATCCTAACTAGATGATAATGTCTCTCTTTTGTCAACATTGATGCAATTGTTTGTTTTGAAGAAAGTTATTGCTCGAGAGGGGTTTGTTCGAGAAATAGGCCATTACAATAATGAATGATGACTTATGGGATGGGATTTGATGCTACAGAAACCCGCATATACTTCGGATTCATGGGGAATGAGGAATGTAATGACTGATATGGAATTCGCAAAGGTCAGCCAATTTTTCGATCTTCTGTCATTTTGCGTCCATTCTAGAATGCAGTTAGATAATAGCACAGTGTGTTATTTTGACAATCATGTTTAAAAGAACTTGCAATGCCTTTACTCATCAAGACTCGGTTTGGTCTTCGTGCGTAGTGTAGAGCTCTTGCTTCCATGGGTCCGCGAGTCGGCGAGGGCTAGATATTCGTTTCGTTAGGCTCTTCGTGAAAAAAATCATAGTTTTTAGTCGGTGCAACTGTTGTTTTCTTTTCCGGTTTTGTGAACGTGTCGAGTGTCGGCAAAATGGTAATGTTTATTTCTTCGCTTCATATTAATTTTAGTTTGTGTTAGAGAATTACCTGGTCTGTAGCGGGAATGTGTAACGTTGCATTCTGTCTTTTATAGTTGGTAGACTAGTGTAAAGGGCCTTAGGCTTTTCATTGTCACCGGTTGTCGCATAATAAGCTGCAATTTAAAAGTGACGTGGCAAAGTTTTCATTCATCAATCTGTCCATCTGGCATCTGTCTGAAACTGAAACACTACCCGACATCATTATTATTATTATATTTTGTAGATGCCACCCTCTATAGACATTCACAAGTTTGTATAACAATAACAGGTGTTCGTTCAAGTGTAAGTTTTGTATTTCTTATTGTATTTTATTCAAGGGAGCATGTTTTATTTTTATTTTTATTGTACATTAAAATTAAGATAAAGTTAATTTTAATCTAAATAAAATCTGTCTAAATTAGACTAGAAATCTAAACAAAAAAACAAAAACTATAACTCAAGAAGATTTGAAGAAGAATGATAAAATGATAGGAAGAAGAATAAGAATTGATGAATAAGAAAGAATAAAGACAAGAATAAGAATCAAGGCCAAGAAGAATAGGCAAGAATAATAATAATAATAAGAATGACAATGACGATGTCTAATTTAAACAAAGTTGATTTAGGCAAGAGACGAAAAAAAGTGTTCCAGTTCTAGACGGTGGACTTCTGATGATCAATGATACTGATACTGGAGACTGACACTGACTGAGATTCGAGATTGCATTGCAATATCATTGATCATCAGTATCAGCAGCCTGTTTGAGCTTGATGGATCCAATCTTTGCATTAAATAAAAATGTGTTGCAGCTGATGGTAAAAGTGATCACAATTATTAGTAGACCACAAGAACTTGACAAGCTTATCACATCAGAGTAGAGCGCACCATCACCAACAGAAATATGCACAGAACATCTTTTCCAAGTACCACACTGTCCACACTACACTTACAAACTGCAACACCAGAAAGGAATCTTTCTACCCAAGACAATAAAAAGATTGGAATGCCCTTCCCCCACACATAGCTGCTGCTGGGAGCGTTGAAACAAAAAAATAAAGTACTATCATCTGAATCGACTCAAAACTCAATTAGTCTACCCTAATTATTATTTTTTCCCCTTCCATGATCAAACTCAAACTGGGCAGAATCGTCACCTTTTTTGCGGCAACCACTCAGTGGTAGAATTAGTGACTGGGGGCATACAAACATCTATTAAAGAAAAATGTTGGTGGCTCGTTTACTTTATATAAAGAGATACATATATATACATTATGTTATAATTTTATTAAAAGTTGAACTAAAAATGAGATTCAAGTTAAAAAAGCTGATTCAATGAAGGGAACCCAATAATACTGAGTAGGTTTTAAATATAAATCATGTCAGTCAGCATCAAAATGATGTTCATGTATGAAATGTTCAAACATAACGTTTTTTTGTTTTTTTAATAATATTCAGATGAAGGCTGTGGTTGTCGCTGTTGTGTTGCTTGGCTGCTTCTTACCTTCTCTAGGAGAAGAAGAGTCAGATGCTAGGCTCCTTGTGTCCAAAAACATCCTCAACCAGTACCTGGTTGAAGGCAAGGATCTTACCGTTGAATACAAGCTTTTCAATGTTGGGGGAAAGTAAGTAGTTGATATAATTTGTTATATCTATGTATTTATCTTCCACTGACGCCTTTGTATTATAATAATAAAATTAACTTGTAAGGAATGACACCTTGTAGAATTTTCTTTAGATTTTAGGGTTTTTGTTTTTTCAATTGTCTCACAGATGGTCTTCTTGTTATTACACACTTTATGTTATTTGTGTTCAATGTTACACAACATTTTAGTTTTACGTCCATAAAAGTGAGACTGGTCTTATTTGATGTCTTGGGAGACATTTTTGATATTTTTTATCCTAAATTACTAACCTTTAGTTGACACTTGACAAAAAAAAAACACTTGTGGGTGGGCAGCTGTTTGCAAATGTTTTTTGTTTTGTAATTCTATTATTTTGTATTAGTTTGTATTTCTGTACAATTTTGGCAGTTCAGAGTGAATAAAAATCATCAAAATTGAAATGGAATTGTTGTTTTCACTGAGTATTTGTTTAGATTTATAATGTTTTATATATTTTTTACAGAGTTGCTTATGATGTGAGACTCACTGACGGAAGCTTTCCAGAGTCTTCATTTGAACGTGTCAGCGGAAATCTTCAAGTCTTTTGGGAAAGAGTTGCTCCGTATCCTTTCATGCATAATTTACCTTAACAATGGCATAGTTTTGCAATATGGTAGCACTAGTTTAATCAAGCTTTTCAGTAATTGGTTTCAAGGGAGATTGTTCAGAAGTATTGTATATTTGTTCTTGTAGTTTTGTAATCCAAGCCCCTTTATGTTATACGCAGTGTGGTTTGGTTTGTTATATAATGTTTTTCTTTTTTGAGTTTGCAAAGCCTAGACTATGGTGTACTGTTGATCAGTTATAGATTTTTTCCTTAACTTTATCAAGTAATTCTAATGTCACTCATGCTGTCATTCTACGTCCCATGAAATCTGGCTACTTCAACTTTACCTCAGCAGAAATTAGCTATCTGTTGGAAGAGGATTCAAAAGACAGACAAGTGAGTTTATAAAACCCAGAGATGTGGTTACATACTGAATAAAAAACAAAACAGAGAGAGACAAACTCTTATATATCATGTGTGTTGAGAATTTGTACAGTGGAGTCGGTTTTTTATGTCATTCCCCTCTTTCTTCTTTGTGGTTTGTACACATATGGGACGGCGATGGTGAACACAACTTGATTGTGCTTGTTGTCAAGCAATGTCTATGGTGGTTAGTAAAGGGACAAGTGACTGATGGCCTGGGACCCAAAACCGTCATGACTATATTTATGCATAATGAAATGTAATGGCTCACCGACGATTGTGCCATTTGGTAAGACACTTTGCCCAGTTTACCTCGTCATATCGGAGACCAGATGATTCAGAGGTCCCCTCAGTTGTAAGCAGCGTCATTCTGGTCCAAAAAATTTGGATTTGCACCAAGCGGGTGGCACATTAAGTGTTGAGTGGTCAGTTGCTTTCCTGGGACAGATGTACTGCTGCACGTGATATATAAATACCATTGATTAAGATTATGTGGTTTTCTCACATTACATGGTTGGTTATCTTATCTACATTTTATTTGATTCTTTTCCCCAGTTTGGATATTCAAGCTTCCCTGGTGAGGGCGGTATTGTGCCACAAAGAGAATTTGACAGAAGGTTTTCCCCTCATGTGGTAAGGAGAAATTATTTGCTTCCATTATAATGACATTTTTTACCCTAATAGGTTCTGGTTGCCACTTTTTTTTCATGGGAAATCTAAAAATGACATGCTTCGCAAACAAAATCACAGCTCGTGAACTAGAATAAATAGCCTGTTTCAATATTTGACACTTACTTTGTCTAGACTTTCGTCTGAATCTAAAACATGGTAATGAACAGTAGTATTTGTGGTTTGCTCACAATTTCGAGCTTGTTTTACATAGAAACAAATAAGGCCCAGTGAAAAAAAGAGCAAAAAAAATTGATAAAACAATGAAGATAGTGTTGAAATTTTTTTTTCGATACCTAGCGAAAGTAGGTCGACTTCAAAGGGGTGATTTGATAATCGGTCGGGGCACACTTTTCTGTATTCACCTTTTATCTTGGTGATATATGATTTCGGCAATGGCAAAACATAGCGGAAGCTTCAACTATAGTCGATTATAGCAACGTAAGGGTTAATGCCAATGTATATTTTAATGGTTTACCCCCCACACCTCAATTAGCTTTTGTCGAGGGAAGTCATAGGCAGGACAATGTGATACACAGTGGCAGAGCATTAGCATCTTACACCAATTGGAACCATATGTTCTATGTGATTTTTTTCATTTTAACATCTGAGATCAAGGATGCTGTGTCTCTAGCAAGTCTCATGTGTGAGATAAATGACTATTGCATAATATAGGGGTTTTGTACTCTTTGATAACATGAATATTTCACAAGGGACTGAAAGTCTATCACCAGTGATGTAAAGGTTAAATAATTACCATGACCCATAATGAAGGCTATATATATACCTTGTTAGATTTTAAGTCAAAGACTCCTCCACTAAACAAGGTCATCTGACTCTAGTCTCAGCAGTTTTCTTTGTCTTCCCTGTTGCCGGCCATTTCCTTAAATGTCTTGGTTCTCTGGTCATTGAACGGTAACACTGGAACCGGAAATAGAAACAAAATATTTGGACTGCTAAAATTATTTAAAATTAATGTTATTTTTGGTTGTCATTGTCATCATTATGGGGACATCAGACATTCATTTAGTTACATACTGTACACTTTCAAATTTACATTTTTAGGTTTTATTACTTGATATTGATATCATCTTTTTTTTTCTTTGTTTGCAGTTGGATTGGCTGGTATTTGCCTTCATGACTCTTCCATCCCTTGGTATTCCCTTCCTTTTGTGGTACAGCTCTAAAAGTAAATACGAGAATATGAAAACAAAGAAAAATTAGATAGTGGTAATGAATATTTTTTCTATAGAGATCATGTAAGTTGCTGCTGAAATTTGTATGTGTGTATGTGAGAATTTTAGTTGTATATGGCTGTATGAACTGTTTGCTTGGTCAGCGTTGGAAAGTTCGATTAAAAAAACTTATGATAACGAATGAAAGAAATGAGAGAAAGATAAGTGTTTTATAGATTTGACTGTGTTTTGTTTCGAATAAAAACTTTGTAGAAAAAAATTTCCTTGTTATTACTATCATTTTATTTTGTGTGTACATTTCTTCAGCATTCCATGAGTGTAAACTTTAGATCACAAGGGGATTACAAATTTGTTAAAATTCAGCTCATGTTTTTGTGGGTGTTTTGTTTTGGGTTTTTCCTTCCCCGAACATCTCTTTAGGTAAATGTGTATTTTATTTTTTTTCTAAATAAATTGCATTTAGCTCATACCATTTCCACCATGAGAGTGAGGGTGTTGTATTTTTTCTCCTGAATCTAATCAAAGGGATGTACTTAAATCAGGTCAAGGACTGCCTGCCAATGATAGTTTGTTGGTTTTTTTTTGCAATCTACGAAGACTGAAACAAATGTTAACGATTAATGGAAGTGGAAGACGTTTGAACTCTGCATGTTTTACTCTTGAATGAGAATATGTTTGTGCTAAGCTATTTTGGAGTAAATAAAAAAGTAATATAAACTTAACATAGTCATTGGCTTGACGTTTTTCATTTTCTAGTAAGAGTGATACTGTAGTCTCTCCTCATCTTGGTGTTATTAAACCCTGACTTTCTTTGTTGTATTGTGTGTAAGCACCTACCCGGGCTAACATATATATATATATATATAAATTTATTTTCAATAAGTCAATAGGTTTACACAAATTTAGTCCTGTATCCCCTTGAAAGTACTGACATCATTTATATCCTAGTCCTAGCATTCAATATCCTTCTCAACTCCCTGAGAAGCATACAATTAAGAAACCTTGTTAAAAGCACCATGTCAGCATATTGACAATTTCTTTCTTTGAATTATATGAGTAGTCTTTCTCCAATGATTCAACATGGGGGCAATGCAAAAGCGGTGGTGAGATTCGCACAACTTGTAAAATGAGCTGTCATTAATTAGAAATAATGACAATGACAAACAATTTCATAGAAATTGTGCTGGAAATGTTTTGATTGTTTCTGGCCTTTCCCACTTGTATTTTATAAATGAAGAGGAAGCGAGCACTGACGATCTAGTAGTAGATAGAATGATAGTGGGATAATGTATCAGTGGGAGACAAAAATCTTTTTCTGTTCTTCTCCCACTGGCACTGTTACATTATCCCACTATCATTCTGTCTATTTGTATTTTATACTACTGCACTTGTGACATCGTACATTACAAATATTGAAAGTAACAATAGTAAGAGAAATGGGCTGTAATTACGTAATCTTCTTGCTCATTTATCACTTATTGCTCTGACATGCATGGCTGGTTAAGTATATGATAGTATCATCACTTCCACTCCCTGTGGCTACCTGCGCACGTTGATGATATTGTGATATGGTTATCAGCTGGTCTCGACTAATACACAGGTGCTAGTGTGGAGATGGAGTGATCTAAATTAGTTGCAGTGAATCTTGACTTCCAATTCCAAGAGAACTGAGTAAGAGCTAGAGGTTTTGTCTGGTCACTCGCATCTCAATCTCATCCAAGTTCTGCTGTAATCGGTTAGTTTATGGCACCATACCATTCTCATGCTCTTACCATATAAACCATGACCATGGTCATTTTTCAGGATTTTGTCTAAAGCAGTTTCATTTTGGCCTTACTATGACTTTGGCCTTTGTGGTAGCACCTAGATGATACTCTATGGTCCACATCTGATTTTTCAACCATAACCTGCCATAGTCACACGTTTGACAAAGATGTGCACAGAATGACTTGGTACCTGTATAATATAATGATGTGACAACCAGGCTGTTTTCTTTACATTCAAATTTAATAAGATAGGTGACATTATAATACAGGGGTACAGAAACCAAAATTACTGTCCATTGTCACTTTCAGCCAACAATTTATTACAATAAATGACTGAAACTAACTAAAACATCAGGAACATAATGAGTTACAAACTAAATGGCATGAAAAGAATAACCTTCAAATTTACACCCAGAAAAAAAATGCGTGTCAGTGAGCTTGTAATTTAATGGGAATACAGACTACAAACCTGTTACGCATTGGTCATTTAAAAAAATGGCAAGAGCAGCCTCTAAATATTGTGCATCTTTAAGATACATGGACATGCTAATCTTTATAATGGAGTTGAAACAAAGAAAAGATTGGTTTGTTATCTGAATCCCCAGACGAGTTTGGCTCATGGACATCACATCATGCATCCCCCTGTAGAGCAGCCGTTATGTGGAACATACTGACAATATCTTTACGTCTTTAACAGGGTACTCATCCACACAGTCTTTTCCAAAGACTTAACTCAACGTCTGGCCTAGCATTGCCAGGATTCTAACCTAGGATCTCATGATTCTGACACATGCAGCCATCAGTGTTACATCATCTTCAAATGATTTGAAGCACAAGAGAAAAAAAAAAGTCCTAAACAGCCATTTGACCAATAGGGCCGGTGTACATCTCAGTTTCTGAAGCCCAAAGAGATAATTTATCATAAACTCAATTTATCGCAGATTATCTCCTACGTTAAGCAATATTATATAATTATAATACAGGTAAAGTATCTTGCCCAAGGATAACAATATTACGATGAAAGCCAGACTCAAATCCCCTTTGCTGACATTGATCATGTGTCTTAACTTCTGGTCTTATTCTATTACCACTCCAGGCCACACCACCTAATATTAATATTACAAACAATTAGAAACAACATGAATACATTTCCTTCCATTTATCATAAATAATAAATCAATCAACAATGGTAATTGCATGGCATCACTGTCATAACCCTTATGTTGCCACCAGATTTTGACAATCATACGTTCTGGTTGCCACCCATTTTCATAGAAAATGAGATGCTTCATAAAAATGAATACCCAACTAAACAAAAATTTGTCAACCCTCCCAAAAAAGGTAGACTGTCATCCAAATCTGAAGCTCATTCATTATATTGACAAAATCTATCTTTTACATAGAAACAAACTAGGGCCAGAGAGAAAAATGAAGTTAAAACAATTAAAATAACTACATGTAGAAAGTAGATCAATTACAAAGGGAAGTCACTCACAGTGTTCAATCACACAGTACATTCCTGTATTCATGTTTTATCTTGGTTTATTACAATTTCGACATAGTCAACAAAAATGAAACAATCAGAAATCCGAACATTGGCAATGGCAACGTCCATTAAATATAAAGCAATACAACCCTAATGACTTCAGAATAGTCTGTCAGTCCTTTTTGTGGGTGTCTACATACTGTTCACTTTTCTCTTACTCCATCAATATAGTGTTTTTGTGATTAGCTATGCAATTCCTCTAATATAAATCTACAGTTTATCTGTGATTGGTGATGACCTCAATTATCCCAGATCCCAGCATCTCAATGTCCTCCAGAATCAAGTCTTTTGCAACATCCAAGCTGACTTTATCATCACTGTCTATTGGTCGCCGCATCACAAAATTGGAAATCTAGAAATTGAAAAGTAAAATATTAGAGACAATGTGTTATAAATGTCTTTGTCATTGCATAACCCACCCACATTCAAGCAAAAGAGCCAATCACATCAACCCCTGGAGTAACATACCTTGCATAGTGTTTTGATTAATTTTTTCTAGGTATTGTGATTTCACATCTACTAAACGGCGATAAAAATCTACATCTGTTCTGGTGTATAACCTAAACACTTTTATTAGACAAAACACAGTGTTGCCTGATTGATCAACAATTTTATTAGTGACTATCCCCTTCAAGTAATCAAGTGGCTGGAGGAGTTTAGCTGACTGGAAATGGAAAGGATTCCGCAAAAAAACCAAAAATATTGTTTTTAATTAAACTTAAAATGTCATTTTATAATCTAATTCAATGCATTACAAATAAAACCGTCTTTTGAATGAGATAATACAATTGGACCATTGATATAACATGGGTTTTTTAAATGATAATTAAAAAAACCAAGTGTGAACATTCAAATTACATTGATGCCTTCTGCCTTGTAAACAGTCCTCGGCCAGATAACAAAGCTGGTCCATACACTGTTTAATTACAGTTCTAAAGGGAGCAGATAACAAACAAACATGAAACAGAAAAACCAACCTTGAAATCCTTCTTTTCTAGAGCCTGGGTTTTCCACACCAAGCCAATCACATTCCCACCATATCGGTCGTAAAAGAAAAAGGCCATGCTGCCATATATTTCCTGTTGAAAAAAAAAACCAAGCAAACGAAAAATAATCAAGTAGTGAAGGTGCCCTATTTCCACAATATCCTTACATTATCAATATAAGGAGACATAATTGACATAACAAGTCAGCAGTTTCTATAAAAATTGAAAAGCTTCTTTATATTTGTGTTCAATCTCTCTGTTAGTTAGGGAAAAAAAATCTTTAAAAACTTGAACCAATGGCCACATCATAGCCAATAATGCTAAATTTGATGATGTAACACGGTCTATTGGTACTCTTCCTTTTGCTGTCTGCTGGTCATTTCTTTGTAATTACATATTACAAGACATAAAAACATTTAAATTTTAAGTTATTTCCTTACTTGCAAATTGTGTAAAAATTTCAAGCAGATGTCAAAATCTACAACAGGCATTGTCATTTTGCTGGTGTGGTGGCCCTGAGACAACGGACGGACAAACACACTGCCATTTGTGTCAACTCCTTGGTAATTCACAGCATTAAACCTTGGTTGCAATTTGATTGTAATATCAAAGTGCTCAAGAACAGGTCGGAAAATTTGCTGTGAAAAAGAAAACATTGAAATTTGTTCTTGATTAAAATGATTGTAACACTAACATTCAAAAGCATTTTCAGAAAGAGCTCATAAAATATTGCTAGATCCATCCAAACAACACTGACGCTTTCTTGAGACTCTTTTAAGCTTGAGAAAATAATAGAAATATATCACTTATGGTGAAGTTGTTAACATTTAAATATTGTGATTGAAAACAGAATTATTAAAAGGGTGTAGAGAGTTGTGGTTAGAAGTAGAAACATATATAGAAATGATTAGCCTTGAGTCATCGGTGAATCTCATTCATAAAAATTTAAACTACATCAAAAAGTGTAAAACAGGACTTGCATCTGCAACCTGCACAATATTATCAAACAATATAAAATTGTCCTCATTACTTATCAAGAAAAAGTCTTTAAAATCTTTGACTAGAGACAAGTCAATTTTTCCATGTAGACAATTTACATTAAGCGAGTGATCTAAACTAAAATGGATAGTTGAATCGTTTTCGAGAGAAAGATGGAAAAAAAAAAAAGAAAGAAAAAGTGATTGTGAAAATTTCGATTTTGGCTATGACATCAAAGTACGAGGATGACGACATGATCTAAGTTATAATAAGTAGGTAATAACCTTAAAGTCACAGTCAGTGGCAACGGACATCACTTGGCTCTCAAGTTTTTTCAGGGATGCAGCAGCCATTATAACCAGGCGATCTAAAATGAATTGGTCTGGCTTTTCATTGGTCCAGACACTTCCCTTTTTGTCTTGAGGCGTTGCGATACACATGGCAGGCAAAGCGCTTCTGTTGTTTTTAAAAGTCTGTGGTGTCACTGAATAATCTTGCCCTGCAGAGAGAAACAAGGAAATAAGAAAAAGGTATGAGCAATTCTACTTAGAGGGAAATCCTCAAGACTCAATGAGCCACAAGTTTTATTCTGGTTATACATGACATGAAGCTATCATGATGATTTGACACCCCTTGAAAGGATGCTAGTCTAGTTTCCCAGATGTAATCTGGTACCCATTTCAACATCTAAACCGATTGAGGCAATTGAAATAAAGCCTCTTGCCCTAGGAGGATAATGATGCAATGTTGAAAGTCTGACTTGACGCGTGCCGAAGTGCGTTGCCTCACTTCCTGGCTACCGTAAACACACTGATAATTTTCATCTTCAAAATTAGAGTTAAAGACGTCATCAGGGAAAGTACAGTAAACGCAATGAAAAGATATTTGCTCTTTAGCTTTAAGATAGTAGCACAAATTGCAAGGCATGATAAAAAAAAAGGCAGTATTGGTGGAGCTGTTCCTCCTGATTGTCAAGCGAGGACCATCAAAATCATAATGATGAATTAATTAATCAGAATAAAACAAATGTGTCATTGTTCTCTTGGCTACCCATGCTAGTTCTCCAGCCTGACAGGTAACTGAAAACATCTTGCTGCTTATAAAGACCCAGAAATCTCTCCTCTAACGCAAGCAAAAACAAAATTTACCTGCAAATTCTGAGTTCAAGTTAACCATCAGGATGTCATCTTTCCAGTTAAAGGTGGAGAAAAGGTTAAAAAACCTCATTAATCCGACAGTGGGACTCCTGAAATAAATTTAAAAAATACAAGATTTAAAATGTCAACCATCTTTTGCATCTTTCAATCATGTTTTAGGCCTCATTTAACATGGTACAGTATGAATTGCTGGATCCACAATGTGGCTCTCTATGTCCTTTTACATACACATGCTTAAAAGAAAACCCTTACAGAAATATTATTGCCTTCGTTCCATTATCTGTTATCGTTATATTCTAGACAGCATACAAAACATTTCAGTAAATCCACTTAACACTGAGGTGAAACAGAAGCATAGAATATTTCATCAAAGTAATTAACTACATGGAAAAAGAGGTTTTCCCTGTTAACATTTACCAACAGAATCAAAACCAACATGGCTATTAAGAGATATTAGCATAATGGTCAACCACTCACGCTGGTGCTGAGTAGGGGTGGGGGTTGATGAAGACTGAGGCCACCATCAGTTCAATTGCCTCCTCTCTCACCTGCTCCCATATCATCTGGGATGCCAGCCACCTCTTACACAGACGCACTGTTGCACTGAACACAGGATGCTGCTGTTGCACACTACATTATGAAAAACAAAAATGACAAATGTTTAGATATACAGATAACGCAAGACGTAAAAAAATTGTTTGCACCATCTGGACTAGTGAGGCCCCTCTGTTGGAGAAACTATGGGGCACAAAAGACCAACTCCTGCAGACGACAGCCTTTGTGGTCATGACAGGAATTGCCATTTAAAGTAGACATCAAAAGTGAACGAGAAGAAGAGGAAGAAGCGTTTGCACCATCTATTACTATTGTCAATTTACTTTATTCAGCTGCTTACATAGTGACAAAGTTTCACATACTTTAATATACCAGTATAATGATGACGATATGGTTTTATGCTCTATGCACTCCACAATCAATTTAGTTAGTATAGACAATCACAAATAAGCTCTAAAGAAAATAATATGTTTCAACCTTGCTTTAATCACATATACATTGGTTGCATCTCTTAAAACTCTTAAGAATTGAGTTCCATATGTTAGGTCCACTGACAGACTTCCACACGCTCAGAGTCAATATATTACTCATACTTTACTGATAATTTGAGGCTAGCAAAACTGTAGGGTCAAGATTGATTGCTGGTGTGCATATTTCAAACAAATTACTTTTATTCAGTTTCACAACATATTTAATGTATGGATGATTTAATATACGCCTTGAGTTGAGAGGTGCCAGTGCCACACCCACAAAGGACTAAAAAAATGTTAGACACAAAATTCACCTCTTCCAATGGTCAAAGGGACGATTACAAAAAAAAGTATATAAAAAAATAAAACAATACATGGGCGTAGAATAATAAATGAAAGAAACATACATGCTGTCATACATGATGTCTATTTGTCAATTAAAAGGCAAAATGAGCAATTCTAAACTACAGGTACCCAAGTGTAGGGTATCAAATTAAGAAGCCCAAAATGAGTTGAAACATGAAAATGTCTTATTTTGGTCATACATGATAAAAAAAACATGATATGAATGTATGGCACCTACTTCAAACCAGCCTACGGGCCCACTGCATTGAGTTTCTATCCTTTTTGTTTACGAGAACCCTGTACCAAGTTACCATTTCTCTGGTATGATTCAATGCACATTTACTGTCAAAATTATTTTGACCGCTTGGAATCAACATTGCATTGGAATTTTAACCTAAAATTCTATATATATCTACATACTCCTAATGCATAATAAAAAGGACAAGTTGTGTAGTACGTCTACTGACCTGTGTATGAGGTGGGAATGAAGTGGCAGGGCCACTGTGTCACGTTCCAAGGCCATGGACTCTGCTGTGTCATTGAATTGTAGCATGCCTGATTCAGTCACGAGTGTTCGTAGCACAGTGATCTCCTTGGAGCAGGCAAGCATTAGTCTGAACACAAAGCCATCCTGAAAATATGAAGGAAATCAAGACTGATTAAAGAAACACAATCTTCATCAATAAGATTTATAAAAGAAACAAGATCTCTCTCCCCCTCCCCACCCCCTATTAAAAATAGCAAACAAACCCCAAACTATTAAGTAATTAAAATAACTTAGAAATAATATTTTCACTTTCCTCCAAGGGAGAAAACTTAATTCAGGTTCAAAGCCATTTACCAAAAATCCATTGAAAACACACAAAATAAACAAACCAACCCTATAAAGTAACGGAGACAAAGACAATATTAAAATAAATTTGTCAGATTTCCTCTGATCATAAATATGTTTTTCAACAACAAAAAATAAAATCTGAAATTAGCAAATATCTGAAAGATTCAAGTCCCTGTTAATCTTAAAATGTTGAGTGCAGCAACCAGTAGTTTTACCTTGAAAACATCTACATATGTGGGATGGATGCCGACACACAGGGTGTGCTTCTCCTTCAGCTCTTGTCCTAATTTGACGTGTAACAGCAGCTTCATACACTTCAAGGCATCTGTGTTATTGGGCCACTTGCCGGAACCCTCCAGGCCACACACCACTGGAGAAAACATTTAAAAAAAATCATTATTCATTTATTATCGAATCCCCTTTATACTGCAATAAGCAGTGTAGGGGACAGCCATATGTCAAGCTCTGAAGGGTGCACATGACAAATGGAAGTAAATCCAAATGTCAATGAGGACTTACACCAGTCAT
>JARFNW010180921.1:0-16970 GCA_031763155.1 Dirona albolineata
TTGTTAAAAGTAATAAAAGTGGGATCTATGAATGAATATGGCAGCAAATCTTGAAATCTTACACCTTCCTTGTTCAGTTAGCCAGCGAAAGGGGCAAACAATGAAATGATTGAAACCTACCTATTTATTCAGTCATACAATAATTAAAAAAAATAGAGAATGCTGATCTCAACGACTAGTACTTACTGCTGGTCACCATGCCATTGTATAGTTTAAATTGTGTTTAAGAAGACAGTAAGTGCTGTTCAAGAAAACAGCAATAAATGCTTCTTCTTCTGTTGCTTCATTTCTTTGACTACACCTTTGACTACACCTGAAGTGGTGCTTTTTTTCCCCTGAACTCTATTGTTTTCTTCAGCTCCTCCAGGCTCCCAAACAGCTTTTCGTTTAATGTTTCCCCCTCATTTCACATTTCGGCAGAACATGCTCTGTGCTCTCTGCTTCCTTATAGCGTGTAACAAAGTGGACTAAATGCAATCTTCAGTTTGTTATGCATGCCACTGTTCAGTCTGCACTGTTATCACCAATGAATGCTGTGGTGTGCAACAATTTGCTGTCTTCGCAGAAGAACCAAGTCAAGCATTCTTTACATTATTTCATATTAAATCCAGTTCAAACGACCCAATAGCTGGATTTCCATCAGTGTCATTATATTGTTCTCATATCATTATGTTAATAACAATATACCATAATATCAACATCATATTTGCATATTTTCACTCTTTTCTCTTTTGTACAAAATTCATAATTTCTAAAGAGCTCAATAAATGGATAAGCCAAAGTTGCATTGCAATTTTTTTTTAAAAGGCACAGTGAAAATCAATATGAAGCAAAAATGTCTTTCCTATGACATATGTTACTGTTACTGGCTGTACATATTGTCTGCCCATCACAACAATATCAATATTTTTTATCAATACAGTGGGTTCTGTTTCAATCATATATATATATATATATATATATATATTTGGGACATTTGAAAAGGAAAACAAAAAAACAATACATCAACTTACCCAAAAGTTGGCTTGATTAACATAGTATTATCACATAGAATAAGATGAGGTAAATTTAGAGAATAACTTTAAGTGTTGCAGGTGAGAGGAAATAAAGAGATAAATCTGAAAATCATTTTTGAAAAGGTCAACTAAGACCGACCCTTTCCTCTGACAGTTAATCTTGTAGATATTTTGATCTGATCCTGGTTGGCACATATCAAGCATCTATATCTTCTACCATAATTTCATGTACATTTGTTGAATGTCAACTTTCCCAAAAAAATATTGGTAAACATGTTTTTGATTGTGATATTGTTTTTTACAGCAAACTGGGAAATTGTGACATAATTTGAGCTGCCAATTCTATTATAAGAGTTGTCGTACATCAGTCACGCCATGCAATTACACAATATCTTAAACATTGGACACTGTGAAAACAATTTCAAAAATTAAGTCCTTAAGAGCCTTGAGGCCCATTATAGACCCGGGGTGTTTATCCCAGTTACCGTAGCGTGAAGCGGACGAGTGACAATATATGTCACCCTTCTGGATAGGACCCTGGTCTATCACAGATTACTTCCCCAGCTGTAAGATGGTACCCATTTCTACACCTGGAATGAGTGAGCTTCTTGCCCAAAACAAAACAACGAGGTGACTGAGGTAGGATACGAACCCACGACCTGAGCTGTCTTAACCACTTGGTCATCTCGCCTCACCTTTTTGGATGTTGCAGTGCAAAAATAGTAATTGGAACATCGCTTTATTGGAGCAATGCTTCAGACATAATTTATTCATATATGATTTATACTGCTTAACCGGAACTCCCAACACTTATTCAGAACAAAAAATCATGTAGATTGGCCATTATACATAGTGCATAGCAAGTTCATACATGAATTGGATGGTGCTGCATGGTGCATGTATGTATTTCATTAAATAAACAAGCACACAAAATAAGTGACATTGTACGTAACTGAGCGATGAAAAACCAAAAAACAACAAACAAACAAAAAATAACCAATCACATCACCCATAACAACATAAAAATATGGGGCCTGTTGACGTCAATCTGCTTAACCTTGTGTGGATTATAAATACAGTGTATATATGAATCATTAATATACCATTCCATACAAAAGCACCCCGATATGGGGCATCACATAAGCGGGACGATTTGGGTGTGACAGTGTTCATCCATTTAAGCGGTGTGTACTTTATAAGGTTAAAAGAAAGGTAGCACCTGTTTAAATTTGATCTGCGATGTGTGAGACAGAAAGTAAACAGTCCTGAAAAAAGCCCAACCAAGCGCTCAAACCAGGGACCCTCTAGGTCTAAGTCCCAAAGTTGCTACCTCAACCACTACATTTAATATATCCATCCCCTCTCTACCTCCCCAGTAAATCAAACAAGGAAATCAAATTCATAAGATAAGATAAGATAAGATAAGATAAACTATATTCATTCAAATAAGGATTGATTTGTTAAAAACTAGGATGATATAATATAAAATACATACAGATCATTCATTCATATGTTAAGACGATAAAAACAAAAATGCAAATGAAACATATGTTCATAAGTGGCTACAGCCTTGTGTGATCTCATGCAATGGCAGACTTAGACTTAAGTGGCTACTTCAACATCTTGTGACATTCAGCTTTATTGACATAATTCATAATACCTAAAATATGTCCTGCAAATCATAACACAGCTGTCTTATATCAACATTGTCTTATATAAATATATGTCAAATTGGTGGTCCCTTGTGATGTCATATATTTCTGGGTTGCTATGTTTTGTTTCGTAGGGGCATCAAAAATATATCAAGATAAAAACATGGAGATTGTTGCTATGAATCATGTAGATATCTAGCTGGGGGTGAAATTAAATATCACTGGTATGAACATGATGATGAGGATGATGATAATAATGACGATGATGGCAACAAAGATGATGATGATGATGATGATGACGCCGCTAGGCAGGATAGTGGCAGATATCAACATAGGTTTTTTTGTGATGTCCTGTCCTATAAAAATGAATATATTGTAAATGAATATCTAATATGACACATTGGTGAGACAAATGGTTAAGTAGGATGAGAGCATGCAAGAACAAAAACATGCACAAACGGGTCGGGTGTATACAATAAAATCAAACTTTAGTAACTTAACATCAGTAAACCACTTAACACCTGTGGTGCAATGTAATGACAACAATATCTTTCATAGCGAAATATTCACTCAATGTTATGACAACAATAAACCTTCATAACCAAATATTCGCTCAATGTTACAACCGAATACGCAGTGATGTGGTTCTTTTGATAAGGATTTTTAAAATATCATGAGAAGAAACAATTAACAAACAACAAGTTGTAGTGATGAAAAGAAGAGGGAGTACCTACTGACCACAGAGGAAAATGTAATTTGTAAGACAAATGCACCGAAAGGACAAAATATAGAGATGATATTTAATGTTGATGGGATAACTTCTTGGTAGAAGAAATTGTGGGGTAGGGACAGTGTCTCACATGGACACATATAAAATCAAGGTTTATTGAGAGCTGTGTAGGATTGGAGGGACATGAAACAAGGTTGGCACATGAAAAAGTGGAAGGCCACAACCGAATAAATATTATTTAAAAATTTCTGAAAACGAGTTTTAAATATTTGACACAAGCAAGGTCTTACAAAGTTATGATTCAATATAAAAGCAAGCACAAAAAGATCATATTTGCATAAAAATACAAGGCAGTAATTGAAATGAAGCATAAATATAATACTAGTAGAAAAGGCTTTAAACGCAAAACAGGCAGTTTGTAATATATCATTGTTCTTAAAACTGGTCCATGTCACTTCACACAAGGTGGCGGAATCTATTCTGGCAAAACACTCTTGGAAATAATATGTGTATTGTGAAACTCTAGCTTTAGTCGGAAAACTTTTGCTTGAGTTTCTACATAAGGGACAGCATGCCATAGCGTCCAGTCTTTAGATTCCCAACAGACCCTGGTGTTTGTACGCCCCACCGCCACATCAAATGAGTCGGAAGTCACATGATTTCCAGTGAGATGCAAGAAACAGGCCGGTAAAAAATGTTTTTCCCTGTGTCAGATATCAACGTTCTGGACTTCTTTAAATATCAATATCTCAATGAACAATTACAATAGCTCCATTTCTTTTCAACGCACATCAACTTTTACTTGATCCCAATGACACCATATTGGGTTGGTTGTGAGACCTCATATCTTAACATAAATCGTTTGAACAGTTTAAAACACATTTGAACACAACCATTTCTGACTGTAGATGATAAAAATTCAACACAATGGCCAAGGCCAATGTTAGATACTAAATCAGATTTTCTCATCAATCTTAGTTTAAGATCAGGTGTGAAAATGCATGCAGCATGCAAGGTCAGAATGAAAAGATCAAATAATTCCCATATCATTAATGCAGTTAGACATGAGTAAAACATAAGGCTAAATGTAATGCTTCATATTTCATGTCCAAAAAACAATTCCTACCAGCTTAAGTTCCATTTTCAGACTAATAAGTATTTCAGACTGCATGTCAACTGTACATACATCCCTTGTTAGCTTGGGAGAATTGTGATTGTATCCTTCGGTAAGATCATGACTTCAACTGTACATACATCCCTTGTTAGCTTGGGAGAATTGTGATTGTATCTTTCGGTAAGATCATGACTTCAACTGCCCTACTTGCCCGCCCACGTATATTATAAATGGGTACCAGGGGAGTAATCCGCGATAGACCCGCCTCCTATCCAGAAAGTGATGAATCCTCACATTGTCCCTTTCAAGCTACGGAGAGTGGAATAATAAGTATTCCAGTTCTATGGGGCACAGGGTCTGGATGGCTCTCTTTTTTGCATTCTATTGAGAACTTGCATAATGGCCCTCAAGTTGACGTGAGAGGCAGTTATGACCAAGACACTGAGGATCGGGCTATGTATGGCAAGAAAAGGATGAAATTTGATACATATAAGCAAAAATACTACTAATGGAAAAAAAAAAACCCAACCCAACCAAACATTTTACATCTATCAATCAAAACCATAAATGGTCATAATATACGTTTTTACACAATAAGCAAAGGAGAAAAAAAAAACCTTTTTAAAAAAGGTGAAAATTAGCAAATTAAATTTTGTGACCTTAAAATACAAAAAGACATTGTTTTCAAAACTACAGTTTAGCACTACTCAGATCCTTTCGGATCAACAATATTTGATTGTGGCGGACATGTGGAGAACAGAGAGAAATACAAGTAGACTAGTGGGACCAACAAAAACGTGTCTTGACTACCGTTAGTTTTGAAGAAAATAAATACATTTTTGCACCATGTGTTTTCGTACGTGCCTGGCTACTGAAATAAACTTGCCAACAAGGAGTCATTCAGGTAAAGATGTTTGTTTTATCGAGTGTAGGGGCCAGCCATGTGTCAAGGGTGTACATGACAAATAGAAGTAAATCCAATTCCACCAAGGACTAACACCACTCATCACCTTACACATGGCTAGAAAGACTCTGCATCCGAAAACACATAATACTGTAGTCGAAAATGCATAGAACTGTTGAGAAACACTGTTCCCGGTCCCGCTACTTATACTTCTCCTTATAAATAATTAGCAAACAATAATATCAAATAGCATTAATCCTAAATGATTTGAGCTGTCCCGAACTTTTCAGACTCAGAGATTCAGAGCATGTTGATGCATTATTTGTTCGTTCTTTATCAAAAATCTATGGAACCTTTCAATGTGAGGGTCAATTATCTCTAAAAAGACTTTCCTCCAAAAGACTCCTTTTCTTTGCATCAATAAAGATACTGTACTATTTGTGGCCAAAATGACACAGCCATAAGAAGGCAGCCACATCCCCTAACTTGATTACAGTACTAACGTCATCTGACAAAATGCCTTAGAGCCGAAAAACTAGTTTCAAGAAAATCGCGTTTTTGTTTAAAGATCTTAACAATTGCATTTTCTATTTCACTATTTTTGGTGGGAATAGCTAAAATAAGTGTCTTTAGGCCTTTTGGTATCGTTTTGATCGGTCATTTATAATTTTTAAAAAGAGATTATGAGCTCGATTATGTAACTATTGTGATCAGACAAATCACCTTAGAACGTCTAGGACGTTGACTTGCCAGCACTTGAACAGACAAAACACATTGGAACGCCTTGGAGTTGGAAACAGTGATCTGCGTCATCAATCAGTTACGAACAAAACCAGGAAGTTTTCACCCTCTAGTAGTTGCAAACAAATCGAGAAAGAATTTACGTTTTGAAAGACATAAAAAGTTTACACAATGGTGTTATAATTGTATAGAACCAAATGCCATCAGTGTATCCGTGTCATTTAAGACCATCTTTTCTTCTCTGGTGCAATCTTGTTTTTTAATGCATGACCAGAGATACCAAGGGGAAGAGGCAACAACAACACACACACAGTGATAAAGATAGCGTAACATTGACAAAGACAGAGGGAGCGAGATATATAAAGAGTCAGACAGAGAGACGGAATGTGTAACTCACTAAGCCAGTTGAGAATATGTCCGTAAGATGTTTTGTCAGTAACTCGCTAGCTGCTGAGGTATTTTTCCAAAAAATGATTTAATGTTATTCATCTTTGGTTCTTGTTATCAATAATGTCAAAAGATAAGATTTTGGAAGACTTCATCAAAATCACAAATAAAAATATTCGTTCAAAATTCGTCGACAAGGCGTTTTGTCAGATCACGTTAGTAGGTTAATCCCTTTCTGGTCTGAAACTTAGTGTTCAGTGAAAACCAATCAATTATCTATCCTGTTCCATTTGCCAAGCGTTTACAATCATATAGCACCATGCTAATTTCATCAGGTCGATTAAAGATTACATTTATGACCAAGACACTGAGGATCGGGCTATGTATGGCAAGAAAAGGATGAAATACACACTCAAAAATGATTGGTCCAAAATGTTTGGGGCAGCTCCAATCATTTCTGGATGAGGCTATGTTCAATGAGCAAAATGGGACATAAGTAAAAAATAAAGCAATATCATGGCATGAATACCAATTTTTTAATAAATAGCAACAATTGTAGTTTCTCATTAAGTGATGTTAGTGATGAGCGTTTACATTTGTATTGCATTCCATCATCGAATCCTTCATTTGTTCAAATAAAGCACTGAATAATTATTTTTTATCTCATAAAATTTGTTATCACTACTTGTGCATAATAGAATCATCTCAATCTTTTTAAAATATAATTTGAATAAAAAATAATTTATACAATATTCACAGAAAAAATCGCTTCATTAATTTGCGCCGACAGGCCTCTATATGTAATAAAAACATACAAATAAATCTACGACTCTTTATGTCAAAGCAAGAAAAACAAAGGCAGTAACACCAATTGCAATGTTCAATACGCACATAAAACGATTAAAAATATTTTGTACAAAGGACTTAAGAAATATTTTTTTCCTAGTTGTTCCTTACTTAAAATCAATTACAGCGGAATCTGCCTCATAAGTTTTCATTTGAACACCCTGCATACACTGTATAATATTTTAACAGTGCTACACGCAGTAATCTAGCACTTTTTTACAGAGATTACGTACAGCTGTCAAAATCCTCCATTTTTATTCTTTTCCATCTTCCTCTAGTCCAAGAGGTCTCTCAAAAATTTGACTTTCACCAAACAGTTTGATAAAATATATTATGTAAGCTGCCCTGTACAGGTCTACTGTTCTCAGAATAATCAGAATCATTAAGAGAGCGGCAACATTTTAACCTCTTAAGACATATTCAACCGTCCTGTACCAGTGAAAACTTATTGAGCAGGTTCTATTGTAATTGTGTATACATATATTTATATATTAAGTAAAAAAAAAAGGCAAATATAGTTCGAGAAAGGCCACAAAACAAGCTGCCCTTTAAATTGAGCTGTGATCGGATCACTACTGCCTGCCATGCGACTGAGGACAGTAATTCGTCAAATCATCTTCAGCAGACTAGCTACAAAGCAGCTCCTGAGATCTTCTCCTGCAGTCTCTCTATTAAAATGAGACTTCCTAGCTGCGTTGCACTGATGCAATACTGCCAAATAAAAATAAAACAAATCTTAAAATTCGTTCATTGTTTTAAAGTGATCTTCGAGGAAGTGATATGAAAAATGTGTAAAACAACTCATTTTATAACATCAAATAACATAAAATCAATGGAGGGTAGAAATGGGGAGGGGGATAAAAAATAAAATAGAGAGGAATTCATCAACAACAAATCTGAACACTGAAAGATAACATAAACGAAATGAAGATGAAAGAAAGAAAAGATATAATGAATAAGGTGGCCACTAGATGTAAAAAATAGGGTTGTAGATAAAAGATATAAGTAGTATTCCTTAT
This sequence comes from Dirona albolineata, assembly GCA_031763155.1. NCBI lineage: Eukaryota > Metazoa > Mollusca > Gastropoda > Nudibranchia > Dironidae > Dirona > Dirona albolineata. Next base: position 8,410 of record JARFNW010180921.1, read on the forward strand.
TGGTGTATCAAAAGAGCTCAAAACAACAATGAATGTTTAAAGTCGTAAAAGATTTTAGGAACACAATAAGATAAAAACGATCCTTTGTTATGTTATTCAGATTCACCCATAACATAGAGATGATATCATAGTTATATAAAAGAGCAATAAGTCAGGACGCTGCCCCCTACAAACAAATTGCACCCTGTATCCCAAATTGGATAGTTCAGTAATGGATATAGATATATTTTGTAGTAAACGTGCAAAATCCATTTTGATCATTAGTCAAGGTCTATTAACAACCTTTCGGATACACCCTAAGAACAAAAGCAATCAGTCGATTCTTGGAAAGCTTGTGCCCTAAAATTTTCAAACAAAATTTCTTTTGTTTTCAACTTGATGTATCTCTGGCACTCATTGGATCAAAGTTGGGGACTGAAATATTCTGGAGTTAACCGAATACGCCCATAGTACCATCATGGGCATGCATGTCATGTGTTTGCTACCAGACCAAAATTAATGAGAAAGACAATGAACTTTGACTTTGACTTAAAATTTTCACAATCTCAAACTTGATCAGTGGAAATTTCTCTTTATAATTAGTTAGAACCAGTGTTTTGAAAAAAATTAAAAATTTACTTGAATTACAAGAGTAAAGTAAAATAGTAAAAAAATAAAAAAAAAAGCAATAGAAGATCTAAATTCTAATGTTTACACTGATCTGAAGAGTGTTATTTTGATACCAGTGTCTACTGATCACAATAACATTGATGACAATTACAATAACCACAAAAAAACGCAAAAACACTAAATCAAAAGAAAAAAAGTTTAGCAGTGAAAATATTCGAAAGTGTTTTAACAAGCTACACAGCTTGACTCGTTGAACACAAGGCGGTGAGTGGAAGACAGTCAATAACCAGGATATAGGAATAGTTAATATGGTAAGAGGAGGTATGAACAAATTAATGGCACAGGTCTGGTTATCAAAAATATACAATAAAACAGTAAAACAACTTAGACTTAGAGGGTGTGTTGACACAAATAGAAATTGGTGCATTGTTGATTCAATATAGTAACATGTTCATGACATATTGCAAAATTAATTATTTAAAAATATCTTTCAATAGATGTAAACATTATGTGAAAAGCAAATGGCAATCCTTTCAAATAGCATTTTTTACTGACATTTAAAAAACACATTTTATAACAATAATAATAATAATTAAAAATAATAATAATAATAATAATAATAATAATAATAATAATAATAATAATAATAATAATCTAAATTCAAAAAGGTTGAACATCTAACTGCAGTATCAGACACTACACAAGATTTGAAATCTGACGAGAAGGGCCCTTTTTCTTGGCCCCAAAATCCTGGCTTAGTTCAGGAATACTGTGTAGCGATGTCATAGATGCTGCCTTATCTCTATCTGCTGCACTCAGATCTTCCTGTGACGGTGACGACGCAGGCCTTTGGTTCAATCCGTCTCGTGACCCTTTGGCTCTCTTGTCTTTCCCAATCTTCTCCCGTGACCCACTCAAAGCAGAAGACCTCAGTGGCTCTAACTGCTCTCGAGACGGCGAATTCCTCAAGTTCTCTCTAGAGCTTGTGATCATAGCCCTCCTTGCCAAATTCTCTCTTGATCCCTTCATCCTTGCCAAATTCTCTCTTGATCCTTTCAGTTTTGCTAGGTTATCTTTAGATCCTTTCAATCTAGCTAAATTATCCCTAGAACCTGATATATTTTCTCCAGAAGTAGAAGCCACATTTTCTATAGATCCTCCTGCCATAGATCCTCTTGGTGTTACATTCTCTCTCGAACCCCTGGCACCCTTTGGAATATTTTCTCTTGAGCTGCGGACAGGAACACTTTCTATAGCAACAGAATGGCGCCGTGGAGTCTGAGATCCAGATCTAGCTGACTGTTCGGAATCAGCTCTGACACGACTGGTCCTTTGAGGGTAATCCACTTCATCGGAAAATTGGATCTCAATAGCATCAGGATCATCTTGGTCCACCTCTACTGTTTCCGTTTTCGCTCTGTATGGAAAAGCCAGATTTCGACCACCACATATCTGGGAATGTGAGTAAGAGTTAGCTGTTATCATAAGGGAATATTAAACCATAATTTTGTTCTTAGTGGAGATCATTTCATAAAAGATAAAGGAGCATGGTTAAGCATAACTCAATTATACTTTAGCCTTTATTCAATAGAATAATAGTAGGAATATATTGCAACGCTAGCGAGAAACAATAAACAAGAATACAAAAAAAAGATTGTTTATTATCTCTCACTGGCACTGCAACATTTTCCTACTATTATTCTGTTTACGTTCAATGCCTGCTCCCTATTCATTTATGTTGTTCACTCTTTATTCAATAGCCTTGCCAGGTTCACACATGAGTTGAATGAAGTAAGAAAAGATAGGAGTCTTAACCAAGGACATAATGCCTGTAACATTGTTGAATAGTCTGAAGAAAAAGACCCAAAAATCTTCTCATATATATATATATAAAAGAAACAATGGGTTTTATAAATTATAAAACATAAAACACACAAATTCACATCGTTCGGTATATATTATGTGTATATATTATATAAATATCCATGCCATGGAAAAAAGACCAAACCCATTCAAAATACCTTGGGAAAGATCAATGTCCAGATATAGATGAAGACGCACACCCAGCTGGAGGCCATTTTCACCCACACTGTTGCCCAGTTCTGGCCGAACTTACTCAGATTCGATTCAGAGGGTCTGCAAGAGATTTATAAAATATACAAGTAATATTTGATAAACCTTGTTTCGTACAAGTAGCAATATATTCTTCTATATTACCCATCACCAGACAATGTGATATTGCAACCCCAGGAGGTAACTCAACAGTATTAGAAACTCAAAATGTTACCAATGACACAACATCAAATAATTTACATCTTACAAAGTAGATAACAACACCCCATTCATTCTTTTTATCTGAGGGAGGGGGGGGGGGGAAGAAAGACAGTTCCAGATAGAGGGAATGAAGTTACATATGATCCTTGGGCAAATATTTTCTGCTGTCTATTTACCTGGTACAGCAATGTGAATGATCCTTGGGCAAATATTTTCTGCTGTCTATTTACCTGGTACAGCAATGTGTTCCTACTAAAAAAACCAACTTCTCACCTGTACCAATTGGTCAGCTGCATCATGATGTAGAGTGACGCCAGACAAAACACAAAATGGAAAAATGAGTAGGAGTACACAACTTGTTCAGCCTCATTTTGAATCACCTTCTGGCCACCAAAATCGGACGGGTTGTCTCCTAAAACATAAATGGATGAATAATTTTACAGTCAAGTCATTTATTAGAGTAAGGCATAATAAGGTAGATTATGTGTACAGTGATTATTTTTAGGGATCTATGCTCTAAAAGATGTCGGTGCACTAACCACCACCTACGGTTGAAAGGAGACATACCGATTAGGGATTGAAGAAGACAAGTAAAGGATCATCTATTTGAGGTTAAAAATCTTGAATAAGGGGCATCACACAATATATGCAAAACAGTTTTGGCGGAATAACATTTAATGAAAATGCAAGTAGGAAAATATAATTGGGAGAATTTAAAAAAAATAAAAAAATTTGTGTTATTATAATGTATGAAATTTCAGAATCAACAGAAGATTACTCACTTTTTCTTATAATGCAGCAACAGCATGATTTCCCTTCCTGCAAAAGAAACAAGCAGTGAATGGTCATTCAGAGTATCATTGGGGTTTTTTTTAATAAACAATTTTGGTCATAACTAGCTTTCTTTAAATAATTATTTTTTTAAACACACACATTACAACAACAAAAATCAGCAAGACAGGAGTTATTTGTGAATTCTTTTTTTTTATAATTTTTACAGTTGGAAATTTAGGAAAAGTATTGCAGTGCTGACAGATGGTGAAAAAAATAGATACAAAGTAATGACAGATCTCAAAGCTTGCTACTAACAATCAACATAGATTTCAGAAACATCCACCTCCATCCAAGTGCCACTGACGAATCATATGCTATTTCAAATCAATGTAATCAACTCAAATGGTAACAAAAAAAATTTCAATAAACTATGAAATGTGTCAAAAGACAAACATTAGGAGAAAAACTGATCAATGTTTTAGAAAAAAAAATTCTGATTATATATTTCATTGTATTTTTCACCCTCATTTAATTTGTACACAATGTTTTGAATTGTATTCTATTTCTAATCATTACATATTGTATCTTATAATTGTTTTACATTGTAAAGCGCCGCTGAGCACTCCAGGGTGGAAGTCGAGCGCTATATAAATTCACTATTTACATTCACATATGGGCAAGCACAATAGTACAAATGGATGAATGTGAATGTAGAAAAATATAGTGCCACAGTAGAAAACTAAATTTTTTAATGACTTACTGTTCTAATGCCAAGCTTGTAAGCCTCATTGGATGTACTCACACTGTAGACATAAATAATGACTAAATGAATTATATATCTATCATTTCTAAGGCACACAAAATATTTCTAAGGAGAAAACATGTCCACGCATCTTAATCCAGCCAGAACTACCTGCCCACGAGTAGCACGATTTTAAAAAAATAAAATATATTGTCTTTATTTTGTGCACAAGGGCACTTTGTCTTTAGGGTACATTTAGAAAAAGACTGAAATAACCCAAGTCGTAGTACAGCACCGCAATTTAGGAAATAGGAGTTGAGTTCATTTTCTTGCCCAAGGAAAATACACAATGCTGAAAGGACTCGAACCCCCCATCATAGTGCAAAGTCTTAACCTCTCACCACCAAGCCTCCTTACAACCATTCCCTTAAGAACAGAGGGCATTGTTTTGTACATCTTAATGTGCAATTGCTTTTATGACATACAATAATACATATAATCAAAATGCTTATCTTTTAAGAAAATGTTGGAATTTTAAAACAAACAAATTTATATGTAATCAATATCCTTCATGTTTTGGTTGAATTTTTTATTAATCATAACCTCCCATTAAAATATAATAATAATCAAAAAAAGAATTTATTAATTGCTTCCATCACCCCCCCCCCCCCCCCCCACCTTTTCCAATCCCCCTGAACATGTAGCAATGTTTAATCAAACGATATATTTAGAAAATGACTAAAATGTATAAACAAGATGCAACATATCCTCACTTTAACCAAACGAAATATTTTAAAAATGACTAAAATGTATTTACTAGACCCAACATATCCTCACTTTAACCAATTGAAAACGATATGAATTGCTACGTGAGGGAGGCCATGTCATGTTACCTCACCTTGAGTATACAGCCATGACGAACATGATAAACAGCCCAGCGTATGAGGCAATAAGATCAGCCTCAGCAATGGAGGAAGTCGGTTTGCAATGCGATGTTTGGTTGAACGTCTTCACTGCAGCTTCTTCCAGAAGAGGCCTTAATGTTGTTGACACGTTAGTATTATAATGTAGCTCTGATCCAACGTGGGCCATGGGCCTTAGAGTGTCAAATATGCTCTCAACTGGTGTAAAAAAAAAAATCAATTTGAAATATACATAAATATATGGAATGATGATAAAGAAAATAAAGAAAAATAAAATTGCCTTTAATTCGCCCACACTTTGTCTTTGCGGCTTATTTCGGAAAAAAAAAACAGAACAGAAATAACTAAAGCGTCAGCCGCAGTGCAGCGCCATAATGTATGCAATGGGAATTCATTTTTTTGGCCCATGGAAAAAACTCAGTGACAAAAGTCAGACTCGAACCCACATTAAAAAGAAAGAAATAAAAAATGGTGGAGCAGAAGACTATTCTAACGTGATCTGACAAAACGCCTTACTCCATTTTGGCGCGAACATTTTTTATTTGTGATTTTGATCAAGTCTTCCAAGCTCTATCTTTTGATATAAAAATGATGTTGATAGCATGAACCAATTTTGAATTACATCGATTCAATGTTTAGGAGTTACCGAGTTACCGATAAAACGCCTTAAGAACGCCTTATAAAAGTTAAACGTGATGCCATCTTTTTTTATCCTCAAGGCCCAATGCCCAATTGATTGGCAATCCACAAATTCTTCACAGTGGTTCCTGTGTGCCTTGTGTCCACATCACCATCGCGGGTTTTGATACTTACTTCTATAGTAGACTAGGAGACTAATCATTATCATTCAATTTCAACGCCCCATGTTTTGTTCACTCTTTCATTAATTTGACATATTACATTCAATTGTCTTCAACAGTTCTAGGATGAATTCAAGCGCAGGTCAATACTCCCCAACGGAGTTTAAAAATGGAGTACCATTGTTTTATGGTGGATTGATAATGAATGGTACTGGAGAATATGAACTGATGAAAAGCGGCATTGTCAGCAACACAGTATATCTATACTTCAAAACCATAGTAAAAATTGCACTCAGCGGCGGCATCAGCATTGTCGGTATCGTAGCAAATATCGTCAACATCATCGTCTTCATCAGACAGGGAATCTTCACAGACAGTGGCACTGCCGGTCTTTTAGGTTTGACAGTGTCAGATTTGTTGTGTGTGGCCTCTATGTTGTGGTTGAGTGTCTGCTTTTCTATCGGTATAGCAGATCTACCTGGTCTTTCTTGGAATCCATGGGCCATGACTTATCTCACAGCAGGTTGGCCCCATCTCATATGTGCTCAAATAACACGCGTGGTCACCGCGTACATCGCGTTTGAACGCTGTATCTGCGTGGTGTTTCCGTTCAAAGTGAAGGTGTTATTTACTCCACGACGTTCTATCACAATCATCGCAGGCATATTCATGTTCTTTGGACTGGCGTACTCCCCAGTGTTTATTACACAACGACTAAAATCTAGATATGACCCTAAAGCCAACACCACGCGTTTAGTCTTAGTCTCCGACCCCGAATGGAGATTGATCACAGACATCATGTTGTATGTAAATTCAATGACTCTAAACATTTGTTCTGTGGCCGTCGTACTTGTTTGTACTGTAATCACCGTCTCCCGTGTAAATCTATCCAAAGCTTGGAGAGAATCTCTTGCACGAGAAAGTTCTCCACAGGCATCAAATAAAAACAACAATTGCGTGGAAACGTCGACAACAACTAAAGCTCCTCAAGATTCTCTTTCAAAACAGAAAACAAAACCCAGGTCAAATAAGGAGAAGATGCCAAAATCCAAAATGCTGAGAGAGCAACGACTGGTTCGAATGATTGTACTTATCTCCCTTCTATTCCTGATCTGCTACATTCCACATGCAACGTATCTACTTATGTTTGCTATCAATCCCGAGATAAGAATCACACGTAGATACGAAAATCTTGCCCAGGTCATGTATGCCTTCACCTTTCTGATGGAAACCTCCAACTCTTCTGTCAACATCATCATTTATTATAAAATGAGCTCCAGGTATAAACAAGAACTGATTCGATTGTTTGGATGGGACAAACATTGATATCATTTCTCATTGTGTAGGTAATTAAACCAACAAACTTCGAGCCGTGATTTATTTTACGATCACATGAAATAAAATATCATGCTTTGATCGGGTTCATTATGTATTGCTGTGATCAGCTTCTTTAAAAATATATTGTTAATAAGTATGAAGCTTGACGCTATATGAAAAACTATCCATTGCATTTCAAAGATGCTCCAAAATATTCAATCTACTTATGATTATCTAATTAATTATTGCATACTAGTAAAGTTGACAAAATAACTGTTCTGGTCTTGATACATTTTATCGCATGACGGTCAATTGGTTGGGATTACATGTAACATCAAAATCGTATACACAAACGAACCATGGAGAACCTGAAGGGTACATCGTTTTCTCGTGAATTTTTAAGTGGGTCATCTTTAACACAGTGAAATTGAACCCAATCTTTATTAATCAGTTATCGGTGAACATTTATTTATGTTGCTTATGTTTTCGCTTAACTCTTTATCATCTTAGCATGGCCTGGACATTGAAATGGTTTGGGCATAATATGCGTGTGTGTTTGTGTGTGTGTGTGTGTGTGTGTGTGTGTGTGTGTGTGTGTATGTCTGTGTGTATGTGGGTGTCATTCGATAAACAGCTGTTATAACAAAAATCAGTGTTTAATATGAAATGTAGTATTGAAGTATAGAATTCACAAAATGAGATTCACTATACTTAGTAGAAAGAAAGTACTAAAGGAAAGCGATGAACATTGGTGTCCCTGTACCCTCAACAAGCACAGGCACACAGACTATATTTCTTTCTGTAGCCTGGTACTCACTCACAGAATGATAGTATGAACACGATACAGTGCCAGAGGGACAATAAAAAAGACAGTCGAAAGGGGCAATCAACCCATGCCAGGGGTCACGGCATAGCTCATTGGTAGCGAGTCAGTCTGCTTTTGTCAGGAAGGCTGTTATGTCGTGGCAGGTATGGGGTCGATCCGCCCATCGACAATATTTTTTTTAAACTTTCTTGTTTATGGGCTTTGCTTGGCACTGTAACATGTTTCATCATCATCATCATCATCATCATCATCATCATCATCATCATCATCATCATCATCATCATCATCATCATCAT
>JARFNW010181032.1:0-16965 GCA_031763155.1 Dirona albolineata
AGCCCATTGGTTTCTATTGCGATTTAGAAATTGCATTGTTTACATTTCTGTTACATTGAAAATTTGTTGATCTTCTTTACAAAACTTAATTTCAGATCAATCCGAAGTTAAGTCTGGAAATGAAAGCAGCAAACAGTCCATCAAGAAATCACCTTATTCCTTTCAAAATGTGCTATGGCTTTTTGCTGCAGCTTTAGTTTTCTACTTCAGTGACTTTCTATCAGTCATTCTTTATGACATGCGAATCAAACAGTGAGTATTCTGCTGTAAAAGTGATATGAAAATAAAGCATTTTATCCAAAGATAACAACACAGTGCTGAAACCATGAACAATGCAATTCAGATGAATCACTTGGTAAATACATTGATACGTTCATAACACTCATTTTCCAAATTTACATCCACAGAACTCTTTTTTTAAAGTGCTCCAAAACAAATTTGCACGGAAAACAAGCATTGGCTTAGATCTCCTTGGGTTTTGTGTTTGAAAATCATTTATATCAAGGGATAGACAGTTAGTTGAACCATGTTGGGAAAATGGCATGACAAAGTTATTTCAATTATAATAAGAAAAGAACGGACATCATTTTGGACATATTTAATATAGTGGAAAGTTTTCCACTACCTCTACACAGTTTTGGCGAGTCAATATACATTGACGTAGTGATCTCAATGTATTTACCAAATTGCATGCCTAAATAAAATTTAAAAAGATGGTGAACATTACTTCAGTAGATTATTCTCAAATCATCAAAATTTCAGTTCAAATTAGTGATGCCTTTTTCTTGGGTTTACAGACATTTTATTTTTTCCTTAATTTTAACAAATCATATCGTGTTTGTTTTTTGGGGTTATTATATGAGTTTGAGGAGGATAGTTCACTTGTTTTTATCTATGATTCTTTTTTGCCGTTTTGATTTAGTTTGATGTATTGGTGAATTGCTATTTTTGTAACTGAAATCAGTTGAATGTTTAAAAATACACAATATTTCTGACTGGCTATTTTCATTTTTTATTCTTGAAGACCTTGGTTTTGGATCGGAGTCACTGCCTTAACTTTTCATGTCAGTGTTGCATCGTTCCTTGTCTTATGGTTAAGTTTCTGGAAGAAGGTTGACTCTAATGACTGGGAGACAATGTATCCAAAGGCTGTGCCCCTGGCCACAGCTTCATTCATTATTGGAGCTATTTGGTAAGTTATTAGATGTTTCACTTAGAGCTAATTGCTAATGTTGCTTTTTTGCTTTTTGCCTTTGAAGTATTCTGAAGTGCTATTAGGATGAAGTCTGATAACCTAAAATTGAATATTCACCAAAGGTTCTGGAAAGGGGTGAAATGGTGTTGCTCTAATAATTATTGTTTGTTTGTTATCTGTTCCCTGTAATATCGTAAATAAACAGTGTAGGGACCAACTCTGGGTCTGGCCGAGGACAGTGTACAAGGTAGAAGGCATCGATGTGCAAACCCAGATAAAAGGTCAAGCGCAAGTCTGTGCCACACTAGTACACATGGCCTGACACAGAGCTGGAAAATCTATGGATCAAGATTTCTAAGGCAAGCAGGGGATCAGCCCACTGTGCTCTAATAATTATGATAATGGTAATTGTGAACATCATTTTGTAGTTTAACCTGACCTCGATGCTTGATCAGCTTACAATAATTCTAGATAATAACATTATGATGTCTGCAATAAGAAACATAACTACAAATAATAGATACACTGATGAAAAATAGGTGTAAATTTAAATTTATTTTGTTTTTAAAATTGTCAACACAATTCGTTTTTCTTATTCTGCTTGGAAGCTCATTCCCGAACCTTGGCGCAACCTAGTGATTTGTAATCTTTGATCTTTGGAGGGGTCTAACAAAAATTGTCTTTTCTCATGAGGATCTAAAGTTTCTGTCAGGTGTATAAAGTTTCAGATCATCTTTCAAATTATGTACCCTTTGTGATCATAATCCAACTTTGATAAAACTAGAGATGAGAGTAAAGTTTTTGTCACATCATTTATGAGATATGGTCTGATTTTTGCAATCTTATTTATTTCAAAATGAAGCCTCTGGCAAAGCTGTCACACAGAAAGGGACATTGTTAAACAATCATCGATGATGATTCCTACATGTTCTAATTCTTTATTTACTTCAATAATATTGATTATATTTTAGGTCAACTTATAAAAGGGACACTTCTTTTGCGATCTTCAATTTTCTTATTATTGTGTATAACTCATAAGATCCAAATTACCATATTTTGTAACTAGCTATCACTCTTGCAGACACACTGTTGGGGAATTCTTGATAAGCTTTGATTGTTGCTTTACTTAAAACTATGAAATTATGCCCAGATTTGATATAAATTAATGAATAAGGAATGACATTTGTGTTTCTTACTCTTCCTCAGTCTTTCAGTTGCATTATGGCCTGTGTGGGGTATTCTGACACTTGTCATCCTCGGTGCATTATTCATGGGAATGGTGGTGATCATCGCTATGTTTGGCTGAATTGGAATAGAGACATAATAACAAGGAGATGACAAAACTGTGGTTGTGTGTCCAGGGGCCTTATTGAAAAATTAAGATTAACATTTTTACCCTTCATATTTTGATTTATATGTTTAGTCTATCTTTTACATATTTTTATTAAGATTTTGATTTTGTTTATCCTGATTTCATGTACAGAATATTTTATTTTAATGTCTTTTTAATTTTGGATTGCATACATAATAGTTTTTACAGTGCTTACCTGAAGCACTCTTACGTAGATAAGGAATATTATGCTAAGTAATCACCTACCACATAATCAGCCACTCCGCAAAATGAAAACTACCAGGTTTGTATTGTAAGCGAGTATGTTAAAACTCAATGTGCTTTCAAGATGACAAGTTATTGTGTTTGCTAAGAGGATGCAGAGTGATGTAATCACTCCCTTTAGTCTTTAGCATGATGGTTTTGCTTTATTGGTTGCACATGAGCTAGAATGATTTTTAAAATTATAAAACAAGAGTAACTGTAACTTGAAAAGTCTGGAATTGCTCAAAATAGAATCAAGAATATGAAAGGCATTATTAAGGAAAGATATTACCTTCAATATAGGTTAACTATCTTTTATCAAATATTTTCCTGCTAAAAAGAAAATGCTGCCTTATTTAGCTCACCCATTTTGAATGATTATTTAATATTTAAATTAATATGTAGAAGTATTGCTGTTTTCTTGCCTGTGACTTATCTACATGTGGTTTGTAAATGCTTAAAAATAATATGGTTATTCATTCACAAATATTTGCGCTAACTGAAATCATTCCAAATCAGCTCTATTACTGACTGGTCAACAAATGATAGCAGTGACCACCATTTACTAGACAAATTAATTTACAGCTATTGATGTTGTAATCACTGCTTTATGACCACCTTTTTTGTGATTTTGTAAGCCACATTAAGGCAGAAAAAGTTTTTATGTATGTGTACTTAATACTTGTATAAATATGGGAAATAGATAACACATTATGCCACATTATGCGCTGCTCATGCATAACTAGGTGTGTTCACACATGATAATTTACAATACATTCACATTTAAAGCAATGGGAATGTTAAGATAATTGAATGTGTCGTCAAAATATATGGGAGACCCTTACATCAATTATCATGCCATTTGTGTTGTTTTTCGTTTTTAGGATTTTGTCATTTTTATACAGATTGTGATTTTCAACATATTTTTGTAATATATTTTCTGTAACGCTTGTAAAGCTTATGAACGACCTATTCATATCATCACAACACTGTTATATATTTTTATCTTTCTTTTAAAAGTTGCTGAGAGTAATCAGTATGGTTTACACCATTTTCCATTGAATCTCTTCTATATATCTGGGATGATTTATTTTTAGAAATGTTTTTATTGTATTCAGGGATGTAATTCTATCACTATCAGGGTTTGGTTTTTTTTTTCAGTATTAAAAATCACAGAAAATCTGAGCGATTTACATCTGTGTCTCTGTTTCTTCATGATTCTAATTGTCCTCAAACTGTTTTCCGATTTATTTGCCATGTACACCCATGTTTCAAAATGTTCCAACTATAGAAGTTCAGCTTCATTTTCACTCATATTGACTTGTGCAATGCTAAAAGAGAGTTGTTTGGGAATGCATGTTTAAAGTGTTGTTGTTGTTGTTTATAGAGTCCCCTTTATACTGCAAAAAGCAGTGATGGGGCCAGCCATGTGTCAAGCTCTGAAGGGTGTACATGATAAATGGAAGTAAATCCAAATGGCAACAAGGACTAACACCACTCATCAGCTTACACATGGCTAGAAAGTCTCTGCATCAGAAATTAAAGACGAGCAGGTGATGAGCCCACTGCGTATGTTTAAAGTGTTGATCAGATAATTTTGAGTGTGAGTGCCATTGGGGTTCAGTTTCACTGATTATATTTTTAGAAGTCAAACCTCATTATACCCCCTCCTGATATACCACCATTCCCATTTATTGCCTGCTTTCCGCACAGTATGGATTAGATAGTTTTCAACACTAAACTCTATTTGTTATAGAGCATAAGTTTTTATATTACTAACTTGACTGTGGTCCCAATTGCGGCAGTATAATGGCCTTTTTAATGAGAGTTCAAGTTAAAGTTCAATTATATTTCCGCCACAGAAGGGTTAGTAGATAGTTTTCAACAAAAATCTCTATTTTGTTATGGAGCCAAAGTTTTTATATTACTAACTTGACTGTTTTCCCAATTGTAGAAGCATAATGGCCTTTTTAATTAATATATATAAGGAATAAATGAGGCTTCCTGAGGACGATGACAAAACAAGACAAGCGACGTTTCAGCCAAAGACCTTCGTCAGCGACAACACAAAGGGACAGTGACACTAAAACATCAAAGGAGAGTGAGGGACAATGCCTCTACGAAACAAAACAAAAAATAAAACTAAAACAAACACAAAGCACCAAAGGTTAAAACTACAATAAACTATCTATGTATATCACTAATACTACACTATAAATAAAGAAGGAAAATAAAAAATGAAAATAATTTAAAACTTATTTTTAATGATTGGGAGTTCAATTTTATTGTAGGCCAAGTGGCCAATTCATTGATACAGATCGAAAGTTATTGGATCTAGCAAAAACATTAATTCACATAGAAAAGGTTTTGCATTTTTTGGGACTTCAACAGCTGAAGGACCATTGTGTTATCTCTTGGTTGAAGTGATGTGATTTTACGGCTTGATTGTGACACACGTTCAGATTATTTGCAACTTTTTGTTTCACCATCTCTCACCATCTTCAACCTTCACCTACCCCATCCAAGATGATGGAGATTTTCATTTAGTTTTCCTTTCTTAGTCAGACTTGCCATAAATCTCACAAGCTCAGGCTACAAATACACTCAAAACTATAGTGGGGAAGGGGGTTTTTTTAGACACAGGCTGGAATGAAAGTGTGCATTGATTATAATCCTGTTTGCCTGAATTATTTGGGAAAGCTTGTACACCATTATTATTATTATTATCATCATCATCATCTTTATGATTGTCATTAATACCATAACTATTATCATTATTATTACTATTATTATTATTAGTATTTAATTTTAGGGCCAATATTTGATAAATCAATAAACTTGAAGAAATACAAATGCTTCTCTTTTGTGGTCAGTTGTCATTTTGTCTGTTGAGCAGCTTCACCTAATACAGTAGTCTCTCTCCGCCATAGAGGCATTGTCTATGGGAGATGAAAAAACAAATTCTCTGGCGACGTAATTGTATGTTGTAAGTGTCGTTATAATTGTTGGACACAATGGGTGAACAGCAGAGTGTATGCATGTAATAGATGATTTTTGAGAAAATCCTTAAAGATAGAAAATGGAGATAGATTTAATTCCAAACCCCTGTACAAATACACGCTCATGTTACATGATTTATCCCCCAGCTGGCTGTCATTCAATATCATTCTCAAATCCCTGTGAAGCAGCCTATTGTTAGGCACATCATACAGACATATGTCAACATCTTTATCTACCTTTAGCTGGGTACACCTGAAAATTGTTGGCCAGATGAATTTATTTCATTTTCAAGTTTTTAAAAATCATTTTCAAATGACCTTGCCTTAAGTATAAATGACTTTGGCTTCAACATGTTTCATAAACGTTTGTGGAAGTAACATTACATTAGCTGCTTTTGAGGTGTGATGAAATTGCTGTTATAGCTCAATACTTCCTTCAATCTTAATCAGTGGACACCTTCCTCTGGACTTATTTATGTTATCTTACAGCCCTAGCCAAGTAAAGGCATCAGTATCATTATCATTATTCTTTCTCCAATAAAATGACTCACACTCACATCATGGACCTCAATTTTCACCTTTCTTTGGCACACGTGAGTAGCCACTGATATAGATAACGGAGTAAACCTAAATATGGTGGAAAAAATACAATATTCATGCTCTTGTTAAAAAGCACATATGTTCAAATTCAAACCCACACATTTTGCTGGTAATGGTAAGCAATATTACGGCAATCCCCTTGTAGAGTTCAGAAAAATACACAAAGCATTCAGAATTCAACATATCTTCCAAATCAGCAAACTACAGACAAGCAGTAAAAATGATGCGGAACGGAAAATTCGAGAGGGGTGAGGCGGGGATGTGACAAAAAAGTGTAGGCGATGATTACAAATTACAATCACATCCTGATGAACGACCTCTCACTGCACTTTTGTCTACTAAAGCCTGGAAGACAAGACTCCAGCGACACGACTTGGAACAATAGGTATCTACTAGCTAGGCACTTTAGTGCCTACTTGAATAGAGTAGGAAGTCAGTCGACATAAACACAGGCGTGGTAACCAATAACCACAGATCCAAAGGTGCTGCACGTTTCTTATGGTGGTTACCGAAAAGTTTGGCTTTAACATAACTCACTTAAAATCATTCAAATTTCAGTCAAAATATTTAACAATGTGTTGCCAGAACAATGGCCTGCAGTTAAGATATCAAATTTAGTGACTCTTCTCAACATATCAGATCTAGCATTAACATTTAGGTCATGGACTAAGAACTAGGGGAGGGTATTATTTTAATTTTGCCTTGAAAGTGGCCACAAGTGGCCTAATTTTTATAATTTTTTAACTTAACTATTGCAGATTGTTCAATTGTACGTGCATACCAATACCAGATATGTGACCCGTTTTTCACGCCCAGAAGGCTAATGTTCTGACTCCACAGTCCCAAGAGAAATTTTGTCATGTGTGCCTATTTTCATAGGAAAACATGTTTCACACTGGGCATGATTCTTTTGCTGTACCAGATCACATACCTGAATATGACATATTATCTCTGAACATTCGACCATACTACCTGCCCTGTGAATTTTGATTATTATCAATATATTAATATTATTCATGTATTATTATTATTTCAATACCGTGACTGTGATGCTCCATGTCTTATGCGTCTGTAAAAACAAAATTACCTAATGGGATGAAAATAAAGTATATCTTATCTTATCTTGTATTGACATGCCTGCGCAAAAAAATAACGTCATGGATAATGAGGAGTGCAGTTTTCACCTTAAACGATTTCCAAAGTTCATTAAAAAAGGCACCCAAAAGCACTTTAGTTTTTGTATTATATTTCATTATGGCTATTTCTTTGCCCTATTTCTGTGCTGTCCGGGCCTTTGATCGTGGGCTGCAACACTTAAAAAGTGTGTAAACAATTTTTCGGTTGCTCTCTAAACTGCATGATTTTCCACTTCTCCTAGAAGGAAAGTTGTTTAATACTGCTTGTTTACTGAAAATAATGGACATATTATATTCTACAATTTTTCTTTTAATAGAGAAATAAAATTGAATAAGAAGATCTCAAAAAGAATACGAAACTTTATTTTCTCAAGCAGAACTTACAAAACAATAACTGAAACCCATAAGACACCACAATATCAATTACTTAAAACTATAAAATATTCAATTTTTAAAAAACTCAGTAAATAAATAAAAGCAAAAATCTCATACAAAAGCATGTGATGAAATCAAAAATATATTTCAAAAACATTTGAGATGAAAAAAACTTGCAGATGACTTTTCTTACAAAAATGCAAACTGGTTGTAACTGATAAGGGAAATACATGTGACATTACAAGGAGGAATAAGGAGAAACAAGGGAACATTAAAAAAAAAAATTTAATAATAATTCAAACTTGATTGCAAAGGATGATATAATACTGTATTGCTGAGGCAGCTGTTATGTCCAAGTGACAAGATGAAGCTCTCCTTTCATAAAAGTGAAAAAGTATTCGGAGTAGGGAAAAATTTTAAAGTAACTAAACGTTGATGAATACAAAACAAAATAGCCAGTTGACATGTTTCTGATAAATATCCATCAAGTTTTATGATCACTTCTTTAACCAGAAAAGTCTAAAAACGCTTTTTTTTGGGTGAAAAGTTTAAGAAAGGTGGAAAAGCATTGGATAAACTGAAAATTCAAGCAACAAAACGGCAAATGTGAACACCAAAATTTGGGGTTAAAAGTCATTTCAGAGTAAGGCTGTACTCAAATGATCAAAGCTAAGCTGAGTGAAGTGATTAAGTGTAATACATACTATGATCACCACGAATGGCACGGGCACACCTGGGGCAAAGCTAATGAGGTACAGGTTACATTTATTATCTGCTCTGCTCAATGCTTAGTTTTTTCCAAAGACTTAATTCTTTCATTGAATGTACTTAAATTACATTTGGTATGCACGTTGCTTTCCCATAGCAACACAATTCAAAAATCTCAAAATTAGTGCAGACAAAATAATACCTCAGGTTAAAAATGTTTATAAAATCGTATTAATTCTTAAATATGAAACTATGGTATAAAACATGTTTTTTTAGGACAAAAAAGGTTTATAAAATTTGATAGTTCAGTCAACAATGCTTGCATTGAACTCTGAAAATATATTTTAATGATTAGTTGAATTTGTTTTACCTTTCACAATTTACAAGTTGAAGTTTATTTCATGTCCCTGTTCTAGTTAGCTGTCGACTAATATATTAGGGTTTCTAAACAGCACACACATTAATCAATACTGTTGTTATAGTTAGTTCCATCCAAATAATGAATTTGTTTTTCGTGAAAATTATTGATTTCAAGGTGGATTATTTGAAACTTACCATATGTAATGAGCTGATGCAGGCATCACTGACAATATATTTTGTAATACTTAACCATTTTCACACAAAATATACTCGCTTCCGTAGTGCTTTTTTTGGTGTGATTCTGAGCTATTCATCATTTGAAAGGATTCATAATATCTCTTTGCATTATAAAACTGTCCGTTAATAATTCATCTTGAAATTTAAGTACAATGCTTCTTTACTTCAATTCAGACAATATTGGAGATAGTATTGTCAGTTACATGCTCTTTAACTCATTACATATATCAAAATTTGCTAAACAATCCTATTGTAAAATGAAATATTTTTGGAGGAACAAGTTTTAAATCTAAAACGTTCTCATTTATGGACGTCTTCAAATCTTGCTCAAATGAAATTTGACCTCAAATTGTTTTCCATAAACAATTGTAGACAGTCTTTTTTCATTTCACAGCTTAGCTAGCATTTGACTTCAAAATGTGTTTAAAAGTGACTAGTCAGGATTACCACATAAAAGCTTTTAGGTTCACCACCATTTGTTTGCTTTTCATTGGACAAAATGAATAATAATTTTTAAAAAGACCCTTCACCAGACACACCATGAAGCATAAATCAGGTTTTAATATCAGTTAATTATTTCCTACACACACATATTATACAGGTGACAATGTGAAAAATCTAGTTCATGAAAACAATTTGTGACCAAAAGTTAATGCGTCAAATTTGAAATTGATCAGCCACCCTTAGTCATAACAATTAAACCTGCCCTTACGTGCGTTCTATGATTGACTAGTTGTCACTTTGCACTTCCAATACATAAGTTTGCCATAATGTATTGGTTTCACCCTCTGAAGGTTCATAATATTATTGCTAAAATTGAAATAGCTGATTTAACTATGTTAGGTTGAGAACATATTCACATTCGAGTAGCACCAAACAGAGTTCATAAGACTAGTGAAATGGTTGTATACATTTGAAAAACACTTACAGATAATATGTAAGAAAAACAAACATCAATTATTTTTTTCCCATACTTAAAGCTCAACTTAAAATAAACAAAGATAAAAAGTTATCAAAAGTTTTGGCTGAACAATGAAAATTCAATAGATCATAAAAATGTTGATATGGCAATACCATCAAATCTATGAAGAAAAATCAGTGACCTGGGTCTGCATTGTCTACAACTACTTCATTTAAAATGAAGAATACAGAGTGGGTACGATTAAAGATCAATTAAAAACTATTTGTAGCACAGGTGTCGCACAGTTGATCACTGTTAGGTTGGTGTCCCCATATGACATAAAAAAGAATCAATAAATTTGTTGTGAAAATCTGATGATGAATTAGGACTGAAAAACAAATTCAACTCATCAGTCAACTATTTTTAAAAGGTTAACTTCACAGTCGGTCACCATATGAAAACGAGACCACTAATTCATCTACAGAGTTACCCTTTGCCACATAAAGCGTATAAGAGTGTTGTCAGGGTTGTAACGTTCAAATAATGGATAACATAAAATTCTGTGCTTTCTTTGCTTTTGTTACGCACCAATATGCCTTTACCAGTGGAATGTAAGTCAAAACCTGATAAATTGATTTCACTATCTTTCCAACACATTTTTACATTTTCACAAAGGATAAGTTTAGTAAGTGAATGCTGCTTTTCTATGGTATATAAGCAGAGCTCAACAATTTCCATTCAATTGTCTAAAACTGTCTTAAGCCTCCTTTAAAAAGTTAAAGTGAGCTGCACAATCCTCTGATCTTTCATCAAGTCATCAATCCATGTTTTACAAAGTAAAGCCAACTTAGATAGAGATAGATTCATTCTAATTGACGCAGAGGAAAGACAGAACACAGCCCAACAGCATTCTCATAGATATGACTGCTGTAAACATCACAGAGCCTCTATAAACCCCTGTTCCTTGTTCAGCTGAGAACACATTACTTACACTAAGTATTTAAACTCGCTCTGTCACATCTGAGACCAAAACTAGCATACCCAGGTCTGTAGCAATGTAGCAAAATGTGCCACAACATAGCATCATGCTTTCAAAATGTTGAAACTTCATATTTCCCCTCAGTTATCATTACACGATTTTGCTTTTGTTTCACAGATTATCAAAACCCACTCAAGTTTTAGAGAAGATGTGATGACTATTTACAGAGTGACATTTCCGTTCATCTGATCATGAAAGATATATTTTTAAATAACGTGTTTTACATTGTTATAAGCGATGCAGAGATGTTATAGAAACAAATTTAAAGGGAAAGAATGAATTGATAATGATGGCATTTGTTTCTAGCCTACTCTTATGTCACATGAGGTGATGGAAAATTGATAGGCAACATACATTCTAAAGCTATATCTATTTATCAGTATCTTTGTCCTAATTATCAAACTAACTAAATAACTAAGTTTTTTTTCCTTCATTTCAATAACAATCAAATTAGGAGTATTAATCTGCCATACAGGTTAACACCAGAAAAAATGTTTTGCAGGCTTAAAAATACAGATAACAAAGTTAAAATGTCAATTTAAAAAAAAAAGAATTTTCTAAACCAACAGAATTTAGACATTGATCTAAAAATTAAGACTAGATTTAAAATGATCTGCATCTTGTGTTGCCAATCCTTCCACTAAGAATTATCTCATGGGGTACAATCATAACAATAGACAAGAAGAAAAATTGGATTTTCACAATCATCTAATTCTACTACGCTTTCTTTTTTCTAAAAAAATTGACATATATGCATATAAACAACAGGACACATATGCAGTTAAAAATGCTGACTTCAGCTGTTCCATGCAAAAGAAATATGATGATTAAAAGTTGGGGCCGTAAAAAAATTACATTTGTTGTTATTATTACATACAGTTTGATCCATACATAAATCAAGCCCTTTATACGTCTTCATGGGGAATGAGAAACAAGTTATATACAGTTAATATGAAATCCATTGCATCACTTGTCTCAGAAAGGCACTCTATCACAGTTCAAGAAATTAATCACTATCACTTGATTCTCATATTCAAAAAAATCAATTATAATGTATCCTTAAAGATCAAATGGTTTTCAAAAGGCAGCAGGAAAAATAAATTCACAAAGTCCTTTTTCAAACACGTGAAAAATGGGTAGATTTGTCCTGCCTAACAAAATATGTTTTGCTTCTTTAGGAAGAGATCTTTCAAAAAGATAAGAGTTTTAGACTAAATTCATTTCATTACACAACATGATAAATCTATTAACGTCTCTGAATGTTGCAAACCATGTGAATGTGAGTCCATTTCAGTTATTTCAGGACAAAGAAACAACTCACTAAAGCTTTTCATTTTCTTATAAGAGCTACTGTGACACAAAAGGTGTACTAGACGTCTATACGTTTGAAAACTAGTCTCACTATAAAATGTTCATTACACAACAGTCAAATAATTTGATATTTCGTATGTAAGTGGAGTTTCCTCATCATGTTATTTTAGCTCTGTAAAATTTTAATAGAAAACAGTTTTTGCTACATAAAAAACAACAAAGCTTGTAAGTTCATACCTTTTACCATGTTCCAGTAAAAGAAAAGTACACCGTATATTTCCAATTTCCTATGAAACGTCCACATTGCATTAACATTTTTATGACATGTTTATGTCCGTTGTCAGTGATCTCTAAGGTACGGTGTTATTGTTATCATAGTTATTCACCAGTGTTTAAGCACAAACTAATCAGCGCAAGAAAATATACTGATTTTGAAACCGGGTTAATATTTACTGAGCAGACACCCCTGACTGTTTCTGAACATAACAGTTTACATTTTGGCCTACCTGTAGTTTCTAATCTTCTAGGCTGAAATAATAAAG
Source organism: Dirona albolineata (assembly GCA_031763155.1). Classification (NCBI taxonomy): domain Eukaryota; kingdom Metazoa; phylum Mollusca; class Gastropoda; order Nudibranchia; family Dironidae; genus Dirona; species Dirona albolineata. Next base: position 12,998 of record JARFNW010181032.1, read on the forward strand.
GTGAGCCGCAAATATTTTTGAATCGATCATTTTACGAAAGCAACATGTGCAAAATTACAATTACAACAGCCTAATGTCACAGAAAACCGAGGACTGCATGCAAAAATTCCCAGACTTTTTTTTTTAACTTGTAAGATTCCGATAGCAAATGTTTCCAAGCACACTTTTGTTGTCACACTTAAACAAGGGAAAAATCACACCCAAGAAAAGATTTAGTAAGTTGCTTTTTCACTTCCTGAGAAACTGACAAATGAACTTACACAAGGTTTGCAATTTTAAGTGATGATATGATCCTATTTATTTATCTTTTTTCAATCGAAGTTAACAACAGTACACTCAAGAGTTGCATGAAGCTTAAATATTTCAACGCATCGTTTTTTCTAACTGGCCAAAAATACCATTTTAAATTGGTGCACTGGAATAAAGACACCAATACATTTAGGCGTGAGGGATATATTTCTTTATCCAAATTTTGAACTGTTAATACATGGGGATAAGACTTGACACTCATTGACAACTTTGCCTTTTGCCATTTCTATCAATTTTCCACCAACTTTATTTCAAGATCTTAAATATTTTTTCATATGTCAAAGCAACATCCATATTACAATGTTGTTCATCACTGTACCACAGTCACGTTCTGCGTTAACAAAGATAAGTTTTGGATTATTACGTTCCAGCTACAATACGAACAACTCAGATTAATTTTATGGAAAAGTCAGTATCAACTATATCAACACTAGCTCATATGAAAGTCATACACCAGCACTGCTCACATATTTTTGGTGGTTTTCATATTGTATGCATGTTTATACTGTTTGAAATTTTGCCTTCGAAACCATGAAGTTTTTTGGGTTTTTTTCCAAATGCCCCTCCCTTAGTTAAATGGGAACAGAGAGGAACTAGATTGATACATTATTTTTTAAAACAAAGCAGCAAAACTTTTTTTATTATTTTCTAAAGACATAGACATGGTTTTTAAAAAAAGAATAAATACATATTATACTTTAAAAAATAGGATGTCATCTACTTTTTCTTAAAAACAACCAACAAGTAAAGTGGAGCATATGTTAAGTCTGTCAGGTTAGTCTCATTGACATACAAAAAGTAAGGAAGACCCACCTCAGTGACAAGTAAAAAGGGATATACATACAATCCCATGCCTATCTAATCATTTTCTCTTGTAAATATCATATCCACTGATCTTCATTCAGATCTGTATCATATAATTCCAGAAAGTTTTAAGAGCCAGAAAGCCGCTTTCAATATGTCCACTTAATTAACTTACCTATTTAAAGAGATCATGGAATGTTAAATAGTGATCATTATCACAAATTGTTTTTATACATATTAGTGAAAATCTGAACAAATAAAAAATTTTAACTACTCTAAATTTGTATAAAACATCTATAGCCCCTTAAAACAATGGTTACAACACAGAATTATTAAAACTTGAAATTGTGATGTCTTAAATTCTGAACTCTAAGTGAGTACTAATTTTGAGGTGCATAAAACTAACACCATATTTACAATTTCTGTCACACTCAGGGCTGCCACTACATTTTATGGAATTCATAATTTTTTGTTTAATGAATTCAATAGCATTAAATATGCATTGATCTGGACTGGCATAAACAGTACTATACTATATAAGATATTAGGATTACTGTATGCTGCCACTAATACCACTACCCACATTATGTAACTAACACTGTAACTATTGACCCTAAGACTAACACTTTATATAACCTCTGTTGCTGCTGCTGCTTCTACCACTGCAACAAAGCACCACTATTCATACTATTCCGAGCGTCTCTGCTACAAGATGCAGATGACAGAGAACCCAAATTCTGCCCTAAATCAGACCACAGCAATAGAAAGTTAACATAGGGTTCCCAGAAACGAACTCCATGCAATGGGTCCACTGCTATTACTATAGTGCTCTTACTATGACAACCACTTCTACTACTGCTGTCCACTGTCACTGATAAAATACTACAATTACTTTACATTCCCTGTTCTATTGAATACCATTTAGTCGCACAAAAGTAAAGTGATCACCAAACATTCTGGAGGAAAAATTGTCACTTTCATTTTCATTCATTGGATTTTATAAAAAGCACAAGTGGCAGCTCTGTAACAAATTTGATGAAAGAGAAGTAATAAAGGTTTTATTTTGGTGCAGAACAAACCTAATACTTTGCACTTTTGAGTCTTTCCATGGATGTCAGTGCCATCATATATTTTCTGTTAAACAAATCTTTTTAATCCATGGGATAAATGTGGATCCATTAGTGACAGCCCTGCATTCTTAAAAATTCAAATGATATAGCCAGCACTCTAAAATGTTACATATTCACAGATACAGTTGACAGGTCACTAGTACAAATGAAATATATAAATAAATAAATCACAGTTGAAGGTCTCAAAAATTCAAATTTCAACACATGCATACACCTAAACTCAACTTCAATAACCAATCTTTTTTTTTTCAACTTTCATTCACTTCAAACAAATATCTTTTAAAAAAGTTTTATGTGATGCTTGTTCAATATGGAAGCATAAACCTGTGGAGGCTGGTAACAATCAAAATTCTTAGGCAACATATTTCTCACACAAATCAACAACAAACACATTTTAAAAACCCACCTTAATGTCAAAAAAGTAATCAAAAAAATATTTTCTCAAATAAATATTAAATATTGTAAGTTCAAAAATGAATAGAAGTACAAAATGTGAAGCCCGAGAAAGTTATAGTAATTAGATACAAATGCCATTAAAGCTGACTAGGGTTAAAGAGATTCTTTAAAAGTTTCATATTGTGAAATATGAAATGGCGAAGATGGCAAAACATTTCTATTTGATGATTTTAAAAACTCTTTGAATGATTATAAACAGCATCATTTATTTTTCACTTGAATATGGATTAAAATATTAAAATTAAAAGACATTTTGTCACAGAATATTCTGTCCACTATTATAGTCTTATTGCATTTTGGACTTCTCTGAAATGTCAAGAAGACAATTCTTTTTTTGTTTTTGTTTTGTTTTTTTGTTTTTTTGTTTTGTTTTTCTTGAACTTCAAAGACAATCTTGATATTTCCAAAACATTGAAAATTATAAAAATATGGAATGCATTTTTTCTCTCTGAATGGACTTAAAAAGTTTGAGACAAATACTTTGAGTGAAAAGAAAAATTGGGAAAAGTGTTAAATATAAAAAAGTTATATAAATATATGTATTTACAATTCTACCCAATCAATGTTTGAGGGGGAAAAAAATCACAGTTATAAAATACAAATATACAAAAAATATTTCAAAAATAATCTGCATGCAATAATAAATATTAAGTCTATACAATCTACATATCACTGTATAGATGATTATAATATTCAAGATAAATGCTGTTTTTATGAAAATGAATAATGAAAATTCCCTGCAAACTTCAAAAATCCCTTTAAAAGGAAAAAATGTCACTAGTTGATGGCACAACTAGATTCCATTATCAAACGAACTTTTTTTTAAATGCAAAAGAAACATGGACTCCTGTGTTGTAACATATATATGAACTAGAACTTGCATTAACAATTTTTAAAAATCACCTTTATAAAGTATTATAACAAAATGATTGATAATAAACGGGTGGCAACAAAAGCTCAATACATAGACAAAACTAAAATTTGTAGCTAAGTTTATAAACCTGGTTATTTTGTCATTGATGTTGTTTTCATTTTACAACCATAGTTAATTGAAAATTTTAAAATGATCTATGATAAAATGAATTACAGTTCAAAGAATGGTTGTTGAAAATCTATAAATGGGTGTGTGTGTGTGTGTGTGAAGGGAAAGGCAAGAGAAAAGCGAGGGTGGGAGATTTAAGGGGGGAGAGAGTGGGGGTGGAGAGAGAGAGAGAGAGAGAGAGAGAGAGAGAGAGAGAGAGAGAGAGAGAGAGAGAGAGAGAGAGAGAG
>JARFNW010181143.1:0-16957 GCA_031763155.1 Dirona albolineata
ATTACCAATTTCAGGCAGCTCACCTCATTTTTGTTTGTAATGGAATGTGAATTTGACGTGAATTATGAACGATGTAACAATAATAAGACTAAAAATAAAACCGAAACAAAAAAAACCATACAAGGTGGGAGGTGGGTGTGGGGGGATGTGTTGAATCGCCGAGCAGACAGCAAAACAGTACGTGCCGTAGTCGTAAGAAATGTGCCTTTGATGTGCGTCGGCAATTTGCCTTTGATGTGCGTCGGCTCGACTGTCGTTTTGAAACACACGAGGGTTAGAGTTAGCTCCCCTTGTATCAGTCTCATTGTGGGTTTCATTCAAAGGATCGACGAGGGATCGACCGAAGGATCGACCGAAGGATCGAGCCTGGGTGTCAGTTTCATGAAACCTAAAGGATCGACCAAGGATCCTTTCGATCCTTAAATTGTCGATCTTTGCTCTGCTCTACCGTGAAGTCACTGACATCTGAATCGGAAACAATGGGACTCGACAAAATCATTGAACTTTGTTTCGCGCTGAACTCAACGGTACTTGGTATTTTGTTTGAAAATAGTCGAGTACTCATATATAGTTAAATATTATTCTTGTTTTGTCTTCGTCCTCCTGAAGCCTCAATTTATTCCTCATATTTATCTATATTATTTACATACTTTTGGCTTCAGCTGGTCTTATTATATTTTCTAAATAGCAAAGGACTTGCAAGTGATCGGATATACTCGCACAACTAATACAACTACTCACACAACTGTAACAAGCGCCCATTGAAACGCCCAGTTATGTCATTTAGAGAACCGATTACAAAACCGATTACTATGAATAATAAGCGATTACGATTAAAATGATAAATAGCGCTAAAATATAGGTACTCATTTACGGAAATCGAAATACATAGCTAAACCCTAGAGTTATTATTTTCTAAACTACACTCACACACGCACATATATCCGAATGCCGAATGGGAGCTCGTGGAGCTAGATTTAATCAGTCCAAAATGTCTGTCGGAGTCTAAATCTAAATGTTCTTTTGTCTAGTCTATTAGTAAATCACGTGAGACACATACTTTTTATTTAGCATTTAATTTGTTGGTTTGGTGAAACACGATTCATTTTCGAGTTGTAAAGAAATGATGAAGAGAAAGTCCTCGTCTGAGTCCTCGTCTGAAAAATTGAAACCGAAAGTAAGATCTGAATTTCCAAGTAAACAAAGTAGTAGGGATTCCCAGACTTCTGTTATTTTTAGTTTGAATTTCTGAATTCTGGTTTCGATTATGATAAAACGAGATTATGACGCATTCACTATGAAACTGAAACTAACAATATTTTCCAGGAATGAATTAAGTTCCTTTGTTGATATTTGTTGAGAGAGGGGATCCGCGATGATGGTCTCATCAACTCAAAATTAAAAGCTTGATTTTGATTGTGAGTTGTGTGGTGAGTGTCAGAATCACAAATACACATTATAATACTAATAATAATACAGCCACAGTCACAGTAGTAGGTCCTGACTATTAAGTTAACAGTGCAATAAATCATCACAAACTTTATGTTTACATGTCTCTGCAGGCGCAGGAGTGTTGCTGAGTGATAGACCTAATGTAATCAACTGTTACAATGCCCCGCAGCAGAAAAGGGAAGAACCGTGTTAATTGTGATGTAATTGTAATTTCTGACTGTGAAGAGGATGAGACTGGAAGCGATAGTGAATCATTTTGTAGCAGTCGGGTTCAGCAGATGACTATTTCCTCAAATTCTAGATCTACAATGGATCCGTCAAAGTCCTCGATAAATCGACCCACATGGGGAGCTGCAGCCGAAGGTAAGAGTAAGATGTTTACCCTAAAACTCATTTCCCAATAACAAGGCATTGAACGAGATTGCCATTTTTGTTGGACGATGTACTTTTAAACAAAAAAAATAATTCAGACATGGGGCAGGTCAATTAGGGTTATATCCCAAATGAGCAGCACTCTTCAATTTGATCTTACAAATGTGCATCATGATATCAGATGTTCTTCTATCCTTTTGTTTTTCGCTACCAGACTTTCGGAAAGACCAAATTATATATCATTTTGTTAAAGTTAGATAGAGTCTTGTGGTATTACACTCATTTGCTTTCTATCTTAAAGTTTAAATTTTTACACCTATATGCCTCTATCATGATTATTCAATACATATATTCACAAACATCATTTTTAGTGACTGTCAAAGAGAAAAATTATACATTATAACAGTATTCGTTCAAGCCCTTAGAGGACCTTTTGGACATGACATTATATCTTGTTGAGATAGTATCATAAATCTTGACTGTAGATTTAGAATGTTTGAGAGCCTTACTTTATGATAAAAATTCATTAAATAAGAATATTTTTAAATGGTTGCATCAGTCCATTTTGTGGGGTTCTTTTTTTATTTTCATTTTTTCAGATATTAGAGGACACAGACAGCCAGAGGATATGAGGTCTGGAAATCGTGACAGGGGTAACAGCCCTAAGATTCCTCCAAGTTTGACAGGCTTTTTATCCTTTTCAGGTTTGTCTAGGAAAAGCACACCCAATGATCTTATGATTATGATGCAGATTACATGATTTTTAATTTGACAAGCAAACATGTCTTTAAAGAAGTCAAAGAATGATTATATGCCAAATATTTGGTGAAGGATACTACTGTAGAACTCGAATCCAACGAACTCGGACTTAAAGAACACCTTGCATTCAGCGAGCAGAGAAAAATCTTCATTGACTTAGGTAAAATATCTGTTATCGAACGATCTAATCTCAGACCCACCCTCGGTTCCAACGAACCAGAAGTGTATGCAAGCTCACAAAAAATTGCTAATCTACTTAGACATCTAGTTGAAATTAGAACTACAAAAGGTCTGCTGTCGGCTGACAAGAAAAAAAACTATATAAATGTACCGCAGGCCATATCCTGTCATGTAATAGGGTTGGGCCAAGTGCATAATAGGCTACAGAGAGAAAATGATGAACAGTAGGGGGAGGAGTGGCAGCTGTCGTGTGGGAGAACATGATATGAGATCAAAGAGACAAAGCCGCGGAACTTGGATAAGTGGGAGTGGGTGGGAAGAGTAAAGAGTGGTGTATAGACAATCAATGCAGGATGCGTGTGTGGTTTGGGGGGGGGGGGGGGGAGGCAGGGGGAAAGCTTATATTATGCCCTTGGCTCCAATGAACCTTGCATCCAACGAACTATTAAAACTGACCGAGGTAGTTCATTGCGTCCGAGTTCTACTGTAGAGCAAGAGATGGAAATATGTCAACTGTTTCAAAGTTGCTGACTCTAGTGGTCATGTGAAGTAGGTTGAACTCCGGTATGAATAAGTACCCAGCTGCTGAATATAATCAAAATGGGGCGAAGTGTCTGGCTAGTTGTATGGCAGTCGGCAGTATGAACATTGTTAGCTTTTTTCCATTGAAATATTCTGCCTTTAGCTACATAGTCCAGATAGGATATTATAGAAACACTAGGGAAACCATCAAACCCTTATCAGAGAATGCCCATGAATTTGGAAAGAATGAGGAAGAGTAAAATGTCATTTTGTTTTTGTTTGTTTCGGTAATCAGGAGGAGTGCAAAAATTTCAGTTTAATTTAAAGATTTGTGACGTCAGTGGCTGAATGGTTAGGTTGCCGGGCTCTAGATTGTTAGATACCAGACTCGAATCCTGGCAATACTAGGCTTAATATTGAGTCCTGGGAAAGATTATTCACATGTTTTTCCTCACTCGACTCGAATAAGTACCTGGCTACAAGCAGGGAAAAACATCATTCAAAGTAGGGACTGAGAAAATTGGTAGTATGCTAGGATTTAATGATTAAGATACAGATTTGGGCTTTATGCTTTCTGTTCTTATTTGTTCTTATTTAATAAGTTATTAATTGGGTGTTTGGGAAAGTGATATTATTATAAGTGGACCAGACCGTATCTCATCTATAAAAGATAGAGCGATAGAGCAGCATTAATGATAACATATTCAACTCTGTTAGATGATAACTGGTGTTATCAGTGCTTTGATAAAGAGGTCTCTTGTTGAATGAAAGGCTCTTTTGTAAGTCTTCTAAGCAAACATGTACTTTTATACATCGAAAAACTAGTATGTCAAAAAAGACTTCTCAGGAGAGGCAAAAAAAATTCCTATAGCTATTGTCTTGGGACCTTGCTAAAAAACATCACATATATTGAAAAGTTTCGAAAATTGTTGTACTACAGTGGCCCTATTGTAAAAAAAGCTGCCTTATTAATTTCCTTTTATCCAACGTCTGTGGCTACATGAAACTTGGTTGCACTAGTTTCAACGTTGAGTCCTTGGGAAAGACTCTTCTTACTATTTTTCTCACTTGACTTGGGTGTTAATGAGTACCCGGCAGAGAAGCTATTTGTCAGACTGGTAGGATAATTAGCTCAACAGGCTGCTTTGCTGAATGCTCCTTGGGGAGTTGAGAAAGAATTTGAATGAGTGAGCGGGACTATATACTTATCTTTATCTGAATTATAATCTAATTTTGGGGGTGAAGTCAATGATGATTTTGAATTTATGTTGAAAGAGAATATTGATTCAATTTAAATAAAGTTGAATTAGCTTATGAAATTCAGATCTATTAAAAGTTTTGATTCCATAATTGAAGAAAAGCTTTCCAGTTACCTCTTTGTTGCGATGTATTATTTCTTTCTTTCTTTCTTTTTTTTCCCCAATACGAATTTGAAAGGCTCACCTATGATACCTAGATCAAAAAGTTTTGCCAAAGAGGTAAGTTTATATTATTATAAATAAATACTTGGCAGGAAATTGGAAAAAAAAATCCCAACAACAAATCCAATTTGTTATGAGCTTTGAATTCACTTTTACAATTTTTCACACCTTCTTCTGCAAAGTTATGTGTTCACGAGCTCATTTACAAGCAACCCCACTACATACCCATCTCCTTACTACAATCGGAAAAAAAACTTATTATTTAAAATACATTATGCCTTATAGAATAAAAACAAGGAAATTTGTGTTGATTTACATTGATGCCAAAAAAACCCTAGACAAAAACAGTAAACAATTACAACAACAAAAAACCCCCACCAAAATCAGCAAACACATTACTTCTTAGAATTAATCTATACCCTACACTCAAGGGATAAATTCCAATCACAAATGATGTTAGTCACATACTCTAGAATTCATACCCACATTTGCCTACACCAAGAATGGAAAAATCATGTGAACAAAACCAATTGTGATTTTCCGGTTTTACACAGTCAATTCATTGCCCATCCTAATCATTTTGAAGAATGCTAGAACAAAGTCACTTAATCTACTATAATATTAGTAAGTTAGCACTGCTGAAATTTGTATTTATTTACATAAAATATTAACAAAGTTATAAAAGGTTGAAGTCTGATGATTTTCAGAAGTGCATCCATGATTTTATTATGACATGGGTCAATGAAATATTCCTTACATCTGCAACGAGCCATTGATCTTGATTTACATACCATATTTATGAAAAAGATACATTGACATATATACTCACAAAAATGATTCACTCCACCTCATATATTAAACAATTCATGTGCGATCTGTTAAAAATACACAATTCATTCCACAAGAGATGACAAAGTATTCTACTGACGTTGTATTAATACCCTACCTGTCATTGTTGTTAGTGTTTGAAACCAAAACGGAAAAAATATATGTGAGCCCCACATATATATATATATAATACTCCATTAATCTCCATCTAAGAGCTCTCCGCCTAAGTGCATGGTTCGCCTAAGTGCACGGTTTGGTCGCAAAACCGTAACCAAATTTTTTCTCTGTAAAGCTACTCCTCTAAATGCACGGTTGCTCGTAGTGGACTCCGCCTAAGAGCACGGCTTTGCTTGTCAGTGACCTGAATTTGCCTACATTTGTGATCAAAATTACGATTTATTTCTTCTAACTTTTTAAACCAAGCCAGTTATGTAATCTATCAGCCAGATACTTTGAATTAAATCACAGCCCTTCATTTTGTTTAGAGACAGAATGTTAGGGATTGTTTTGCCTGCCGCATTGTTCCAGACCTGCTAAACCAACACTGACATAACACTCGGTTGGGAAATTATTGCACAATGCGACACGTATGACTGACGAAGGATTTAGGAGAAGTATTGAGAACGTATTACCGTCCACCACTGTACTCCACTCGGACTAATTAAAAGTATATGGGTAAAATAGACTTCACATCCACTGCAACACCGTTCTGACACCCCAAAGGAACATCTATAGTCTGTTGTCATAACGAAATGCAAATACTGATGTATTTTTACTCCTGAAGAGCCACATCGATGAAAGCGATTGTGTTTGTATAAATCAATGTAGTTGTACCTATCTTTTAATATATATATATGCACACACATAATTCTAGCGGTGTTGTTTTGGTATAATTGGTGACGTTTGAAGTATGTGACGTTATCTTTTTCCTGTATGATTCCCGATGATCGTTTGGTTATTTTGGACATTGTCTGGTGACTGGCTTCTGTACCCTATTCTCCCATTTGGCCTAACCCAAACCCATAGCCTTCTTATCCAAGGCATGTAGTGTTTCTCTAAAATGTGTTGTTTGGGAATAGTGCTGCAAGGGAAATTATTAATTGTGTTATGTTTCCATATATGACACGATGTGTTGCTCAATGGTTGTCATAGATTCGGGTACGTGAGTGTGGACCTGACTTTAGGCTTTATTTAACTCATCAAATTGGTATTTCGTCAAATACGCCTTATTGAGTGTCAGTGATGTCTGTATCTTAATGTAATTGTTGCAATGGCTACCAATGAATGACCTGCTGTGGTAGGCTTGTGGGGTTATTCTATGACGAGTGAGTACGTCATCAAGGACACTTGCGGCTGGCACAGACCTCGGCGTTGGGGCAGAATAAGTTAGATATGACAATTTGTTCTCACTCTCCTTCAATTCTCAAGCGAAATTTGTTTTTTCTACATCCTTGTCGGTGACAATCACGCAAGTCTGGAGAAAATGTTTTTGCTTTTCCAAATCCTGCTTTAGCTACCAATTGCTTTTAATTGTTTGGAAATCTTCACCCAATTTAGTCAGATCACATTGAAGATAGGACATGATCATGCCGCCCTTTCAAGTAATTTATGGTGTTTTAAACTAACTCTACAAAGTCCTTTAAAGGCAATAAGATGCCTCATAATAACTTTGTTAAATATTGATTGAAATAAACCAAGTTTTGTAAGACACCACATGGATTAATGCATGGCGTGCCTGTCAAAAAACTGTAATGTTTGATTAAAAGATACAAAATTTATTAGCAACCGCAAAACACCAGTCAAAAATGGTCAAATCAAAACGTGACGTAAAATGAGTCCATATTTTGATCCTCCCACGATTTTGCAACCAGTAAGTTTCTGTTTATTTAGGTATACGAAAATGTCTTAGTTCTAAATCATACCTCAGTATACGCCTAATATTTTCTGTTGAAATTGCAGCTGCTATTTTCTCAGTCCTTGACTGCCGAATCTTTCACTACGCAGACGTTGGCAGTAGAGCGAACCTGCCTGGGTCAACCAGGTGGCCAACATTTTGAAATGGACACATTGTCCTAAGCGTTTTCACCCAGTCGAGAAGCCTTGGCTTACTTTCCCACAGCAAATCAAGAGCATCATTACCTATCTATTTGCATTTAGCATCTTTCAATGCTTCAGTTTTGAGATAGGCTTCGACAGCAAATGCCTTCTGTTGTTTAGTCCACATCATTTTGAAAAGAGAAAAATAACAATTATTGATCAAGATTGACAACTGCAATTGATTAAGTAAGATGTTGATTTCCAACAATCAAAAAATGATTCAATTCAATGACATAAAGTTCAATACAACGTCAAAACAAAATGGTATGTTGCTTCAAGTGAAAGTTAGTGCACAAAATGGAAAAAGTGCAATATTTTACTCGGTAAAATGATTGCGTGCCAAAAGACGCATGTTTATTGCATGTGTTCGAAATTTTGCATTACCTACACTATAGCTGGGCAAAATTTTTATATTTGAATAGGTTTGTATACGGTGTGAGGTAACTATGGCTGCATACCTTCTTCCAGATGGTGACTGCCTAAATTTGTTGAATAAAGCATATGACCAATGACATATCATTCATAATATTTATACATTTGCTTATGGCTGAATCTTTGTAAAGAAAGAACTTACAGTCCAATATTAAACCATGAGCGATTCTTTCCTGCCTATTGTAGAGTATTTTGAAGTTTCGACTTCTCATTTACACTACAAGGTTGTAAGCAGCATTGACCTTGTTTAAAAATTGTATATGCGCCTTACTGGCTGCGGGCTGTGTATGAAGTGTTTAGTGTTCCGCTACTTTCCCGGGGCAAATGTGCTACTGTAAAGCACTTAGAGCATGGTGATGATAAGCGCTATATAAATGTATATTTGTATTGTATTATTGAAGATCCATACCACACAACCCTTAGCGTTGCTTAAACTACTTTTCATCAGGGAGCTGTACAAAAATAGTCACAATGGAGGGGCACACATTAAATGGTCTTATTTTTCTTAGCGCATACATTCTGTTTTTGTTAACTACATTAACATTCATTTTTGACATGCCCTTTTAAAAATTTATTTCTAAAAGTTTCTTGCCTGGAGCTGCAACATTTTCTTATGTATGTTTAAAAATTATTTTTTTCTCTCTTGTTAATAATATTATGTATGAATTGCTCTGCAATTAAAAAATAAACCAATTTGCACTTCTTTTTTTTGGGGGGTAGTTTATTACTCGCGGAGTTCAGAAACTATGTTTTACTTATGACTATTCCTTGTTTATTGTCGCTTAGCAATTGTCGCTTAGCAAAGGCCTGTGGAGTAAATGTGTCTGGTTTGCGCTAACGGTCATTGAAGCTTATTGATCTTGTCTATATTTTTACTCAACTATGGTAACTCTTTTTATATATGTACTTTTTAATTGGCTGTGAAATGCCTTATTGTTGATATTTTGTGTGTTAAAATCCCCAGCAGCCAGAGTTTATGGCAGCCAGTTCTATGCTTGCTGGAAGGACAGCTACTCAACACATGCAGAGTAAACTTGGCATATTACCAAATCCTTTACACCAACAACAGATGACGATGACAGCAAGACAGTTTGCAGGACTATCGAAAAGGCCTGGACAACAACAGATGATGCAAACCCCGCCATTCGCGGATCTAGCGGGATCATCCAGCACACCTGGCAGCCAAATGATGACACCAAATGTGGCACCTTTTAATGTTGCTGCTGTGCCAAACCGGCGGAATGAATCTGAATTTCCCAAGGCCACTGTTAAAAATGGACCCCCTCCTGGAACGAAGATTGTCAAGGATAAACAGGTAATGTTTGAATTTAGAATGAAAACAAAAAATGATTTCAGACTTAAAAAGAGCATGTTAGCAGATCAATAGCTACGCCTTCCAAACACCTTCTAACCCATTAAATTCAATCAGTGTCAAGTCGACGCGATGGACAACGAAATTGTAGTGTTTCACTGACCAGTAACTCCATTCACAAACCATATGACAACCCTACGTGAAAGAAAACAATAGCTGCCATTCAGTGAAAACTGAAAACCAATTAGTGCACATCGCTACAAAAACGTGTATGACTTACTCGTACATTACGCAGTGGACATCGGAATATCTTTTTGAAATGCTAAGCAATGCAGCCAATAGAATCATTGATGGCCGCCGAGAATGACTTATTCCAAATTGTTTTAAGACATAAAAACTATTCCCGTCTGAGTGATGACGTCAGTGGGGGTTGTGCACTTAGAGGGGTATATTTATGAAGAAAAAATTATGTTTTTCAACCTGACTGTGCACTTAGGCAAACCTTGCACTTAGACGAACTGTGCATTTGGGAGGAGTGCACTTTTGCGGAAACCACTGTATATGCTGATCTGATTATGCCAATAAACAATAAAAAATGATATTCACCAATATTTGTTTCCGTTTGTTATCCTGCATGCTGCTAACTCTATTACCCAACCTTGGGAAGCGCATAGTAACATAGCACCAGCATGCATCACAAAGGCACCGTCTATCATGTGTGGCTGAACATAGAGCTGAAAAGTCTATGGATCTGAAAATCAAGGTAAGCCGTGAATTAGCCTTGTTTTTTGCTGTGAGAGACACTTCAATCGCAATGTTGTTCAGATGACAAACATTTTACTACAGTCATGATGTTTATCCCCCCCCCCCCCCCCACCCCCTTTCCAGTCATGAAGGGAACTGGGATAATTTTACCACCAGGCATACACCATTGTATGTGGTTATTTTGTGTTACAGCCCATCTCCGTCAGAAAGCACCATGCAAGGGGAGGGCGTCTGGTCTTAGCAGAGGTGAACGCGTCCATTCAGGAGTGTATTGAAATCTTGTCCACGGCAGAGGAGCACGTCTCGCTGGAAAGGCTGGAAACCATGATAGTAGAGAAGTATCAGGTTTGTTTGTTGGTTTGTTTATTTAAACACATCTTAAATGAATCAAAATGAATTTCTCTATGAGATGAATAAAATCATTACTATTATCATTATTATTACTATTATTATTATATCATTATTATAATTATTGTTACAGACCTGTAAATTATTTGCCAATTGTCAGAATTTTGCCAATTTATAAATTACCCAACACTGACGCGTTTTGGATGCCCACTGAGTATGACTCTTGGTTATTGTTAGCCTTTAATAACAAGGCCCCATACTCCATTCTCGCCCTCGCACACACAAAGTTCCAAACACACATGCAGTGTCATGCAGATGTTGCCTTTGACGCACCGTCGCTGCGCATGCGAGTGATGAGAGGGGCGAACTAGGTAGTGTCGTAGCTGTTGCAAACTGTTCCAACCCGGCTATTTGTAGCCCCTTATTATTTCTCACTTTCCGACACTTTTTTGAATTCCTCTGTTTTATTGCATTTTCCAAAATAGAAAAGTGGATGTAAGTTGTGGATATGATATGGTATGGTATATAGACACGCATTGGATAAATGAATATGAGTGATATACAGTTTACTTTTACGTGGGAATGATCTATTGTTAGTAGTGAATGACAGGGGGGGAGGGGGGCGCGTCGGTGGCCGAGCAGTGAGCACGACTCGACCGTAACTTGGTGTTGACAAGCCACGTCTATCTAGTGAGTAGAAGGGTGACCGCCTGGGTTCTAAACCCATCAACGATAAAAAATATATACATAATGAAATGTATTGGCTCACCGGTGCTTGTGTCCTTAGGTACTTTGCCCTGCTTACCTCGTCCTATTGGAGACAGACGTTAAATTCGGAGGTCCCCTCGGTTGTAAGCAGCGTTTGTCCTTGTCCAAAAATTGTATTCATGTCTAACAGTCTGCGTGTGGCGTATTAAGTGTTGAGTGTTCCATTGCTTACCCGGGTAAATGTGTCACTGTAAAGCGCTTAGAGCATGTTGATGAACGTGGATTAGCGCTATATAAATGCCATTTATTATTATTATTATTAGTATTATTATTAAAGGCTAAACTGCTGAGCGTCCTAGAAGACACCATGGCATATCAATACATGTTGGTTTTGTTAGTAGCGAGTAAGCTAGTCAGTTAGCAGGGCTTAAAAAAAAATAAGGCGTGAAAATTTTCGCTATTCGCTGGCTGTGTTTTATTTGTGCACTCAATTTATCTATCTTTCTTACAGGTGAGACAGTTTGTCCATTTGAATTTGCAGTACAAACACTTCTCCCAAATGCCAGTAGCCTATGAATTTTCTCGTCTGTTGAGTAAAGTCAACAGTTACATGCACAGCTTCGTTCGTGCCCGCTCCATGTGCACACTGTATGAGTTGGGAGAGTGTTTGCGACAGTTTCAAAATGACAAGCTGGAATTCGACAAGCTTAATTTGGGTCCCCTTCGAGCCATGCCAGTGGTGTGAGTATCATTCATTTATATTTAAGATTAAGTTTCACTTCTTGTGTTAAATAAAGATAAAGATGGGTTTATGGTCTGTATCCCCATACAAATACAAGCGAATTCTCACAGATTTTACATCATTTATCCCCCCCCCCCCCCACCTTACAAACAGTCAAACTTAAAAAATGCCCCTCTCAACTCCTTTGGAAGCATATAGTAGAGCAGCCTGTCAGGTGCATCATAGTAACATACAGACAATATCCTTCCCTGCCTGTAGCCGGGTACTTCTCTTTAAACAACGGCCGACAGAAAGCAATCGGATGGACGCCATTTTGAATATTACTAGCTAGTCAGTCAGTTGAGTCACTCAGTCAGTAGGGGCATATGAACTAAAACTAAAAGTGTCAGCCATTATCACGTTGGGAGTGTTTCCAAACTGAAAGAAACAAAACATGCTGCACAATGCTGGAACATTTTTAGCTGCAGGAGGCAGGGATATCAGTTTGCCGATTTTTGTAGGTTTTCCGATTTTTTTACCGTCGGTACATTTTCGATTCTGGGGTGGGAAGGCCTCCAATTTTCACCGTCAGCGGGTATTGGAAAAATGCGAAAGAAAAATTTATAGTCTGAAGTAAATAAATGGCAAATGGAATCATTTACTTTCTTTCTTTGTAGTATTTTCTGTATCAATGAGTCAAATTGCGGATGTTGCTACTTTACTATTTTCGTTTTCACTTTTATTGAGTTGATCGCTTCAGTTCGAAATTTTGCTTGAGAATGACTGTTCTGTCAATCATTTAGTCTCTGTCAGTGAGTGTCAGAGATCAGACTTGATTTGAATGACCCGGTTATGGAGAATCAGACCACAATAACTTCATTTGAATTAATTTGTCCTATGCGGAAACTAGAAGCTAAAGATGCGTTAATACTAATACTAATAAATAAAGAAGATAAAAGACGTTACAGAGAATCCAGATAATTTATCAAGTCCAGATAGGTCTAATCAGTTGGGACTTTGAATGAGCATGTAACTTTTGTTATAATGTGATAAGAATAAAATTCTAATCACATGATAAAAAGACATTTCATAATTCAACTAAACGAGATGGTTGTGATACAAATGACTATGTCAAGTATAGAGGTATTTCTCAATACTACTGCGCATTATATAAGCTGTACGTAACACAAAAGGGGGGAGGGGGAGCATGAAGCATTGCAGAAGGCAACTACAATAGTTGTCAACAGGTCTAAGAACGCAAAATTACCTATTATCGACAACGACGGCAATAGCGTGAATATTAATATGTTGGTTATTAGTGACTTATTTACGGTTAAACTTTCTGAGGGTTGACACTGTATTACTGAAACAAAGTTACTACCACACTTCACACACATACACCCTCACACACCCCCTTACACAAACACCCTCTCACACACCCCTACACCCTCTCACACTCACAGATAATGTATACTCTCTCTCACACACACACCAAACAACCTCACCTATCCACTCACACACATATACCTTCACATACCCACTCACACAAACCCTTCCACCGCGTACATTCTAAATTAAAATAATAATATATGAAAAAATCTTACTGCTCTTAGCAAGAAGTGTTTTGATAATTGAGTTGCAATGCCGGATCTTAATCAAAAGTGGGTCAAATTTGCAGACCTAGCACTTACGAGTGAGTGGCCAAATGGCGTTGTGGGTATGAGGCCCCGCCTTGACTTGAAAGGCTGAAAGTAGAACCGCACTTTAAATTGTGAATTTGGTTTCCTGCCAAACCGGATTTAGATGACAATTGGATTCAGGTTGCCCGGATTTACATGGCAATTAGAGGAGCAGGATGTGTCTTGTGTGCATACTTCGTGGGTGATGTATGTGTCTAAGTTTGGAATAATGACAATTATGATAATAATGATGATAATAATAATAATATGATGGTGGTGGTGGCGGCGGCGGTGATGATGATAATGATGAAGGGATTCAGTGGTATTCTAAAATGTATTGTTTGGGAATAATTTTGTCTTTCAATGACTGTTTGCAGATCTTGATATACGAATGGATGTGTGTCTTAATGTTTGCAACGGAGGTGTGTGGGATTGGTTTCGTATGTGACAGTGACAGGTCCTTGCAAACAAGGTGCGAATACTTCATTAAGTAAATCGAAGATCAGGTTTTTTTTTGCCGAGCATTGTCAATTGTCACCGGATCACAAGTCCATTACTATGTAGTGGTTACTATCGATGCTGTAGTAGTGTCGTGGAAAACTTCAGGGTTTAGATATATTATGTTACAACGGTTTCCAGTAAAAGAGTGACTGTGGTAGGATTGTGGTGTTGATTTCATATTATGCACACAACAATGTCTTTTTCCTTCAATCATTTTGTTTGAACGACCACAACACAGCCTACAAAGAAGATGAACTCATTGATTGTGATGTTGAAGAGTGTGATCCCTTGTTTATAAAAAAAATGCCTAGATACCTGTTAAATACATAATACATCTGTGATTGCAGAACATGGACACTGCTATCTTTCCAACATCGTAGCTACATTAATATTAAGATCAAATTAATAAACCTTTGCATGACAGAAACAAAGTTTGATATGATGTTTACTCGAGATCTGTCGGTCGCAAACTGGACTCAAAATAGAGCATTAAAGTTGATTAAAAATGTCAATCAGACGGCCGCTATGCAAGCCATTAAACAGGTTGCGGTGACCTTGCTGAACCCATCACGGTACCGTGCCCATCCCACCTTGGTAGTGCTGGTCAGGTGATTAATTACCTGCACCCTCTTGACAGCTAAAAGGCAGAATTTTCAGCGAAAGTAACAGCCGTGCATACAATATTTCCCACGGGGAATTCGTCCGAAACTCCCCCGTGATAACATCCAGGACAATGATGAAAAGAAGAGGGCTCAAGATGGAACCTTGATGGAACCTTGATGGAACCTTGATGGACACCAACTTGAATGTTGAAGCTGTCGCTCTTTTTGTCATCGATCATCACGCATGACTGAGCATCGTTGTACATTACTTCAACGCACTTGATGACGACTGCCTTCCTTAAAGAATAGGGCTGAGGCATCCGTAACGACTGTCTGTTTCATTGTTTGGCTCTTCAAACGAGATGCCAACTGCATAATGCGAGTCTCACACGTTTTGTTGCGATGTACACTGATTGGCTTTCAATGCGGCGAACACTTTCCTTCACGTGGTGTTTTCATTTTGGTTTGTTAAATTCAATTGGTTAGAAGGTGGAGTTATTGATGAGTTGACCGATCCTGTCATATTCTCTTCATGTCATATGTGATCATAATATGTCACAACCCAGCCTACTGTATATATCTATTATTTGTCTGAAAAAATCTTATACATTTTGACTATACATATATATATATATATGCATTGAATGTTTTTAGTTTTTACCTAATGATAATGTCAGTGAGAAACCCTTTGCCTTTAGGGTTTACCCAGGATTGTCCGGGGATGCTTTTGTTTATATATTTTTTGCATTTAAATCAAGAACTTCTATGTACATATGTAAAAAAACGACAATATATAATTATATTTGAAATGAACCTCTGCCCCCAATCAATGCGTTCTAAACTTAGCTCATCTAGCAACACATTCTAATTCTAAATAATATTGCCGATATTTATATATTATCAGAATTTTTACTATATTATATGGCATTTCACACTTCCTACCCCTCTGCCTTTGCATTTGCCGGGGGTCGCTCTTGTGGTGTAGAATACATTATACTTTCAAAAAATTACATCTTACCTCTGTATTTTCCTTTGACCTTTTCCCTTGGGTCTCCTCTTCCGCCCTTGCTTACAGGCAAATAAAATTCTGTCGTATACGAATGTGTACTTCAGGCCTGGAATTTTTGTCTGTAGATGTAAATGTAAGAAGAGGAAATTTTTAATGAAATAGCTGAAGTATAAATAATGCAAGGAAAAATTTATAGGCCTATATAAATATATATAGCTAGCGTCAATTGGCACCGAGTCACTCAGTGCCAATTGACACTACGACATATATATAGGTATATATATATATAAAAGTAATGATATAGGCCTAGTGTATTTCAATTTAATATTTT
The DNA here is from genome assembly GCA_031763155.1 of Dirona albolineata. Taxonomy (NCBI): domain Eukaryota; kingdom Metazoa; phylum Mollusca; class Gastropoda; order Nudibranchia; family Dironidae; genus Dirona; species Dirona albolineata. The sequence goes on from JARFNW010181143.1 coordinate 16,040, forward strand.
GATCGTTGAGCATATTCAATAGGCGCATTCCGGAAAGATTTATCGACTTCACACAAACATTTTTGATTAGTCCTAAATCATTTAACTTTTATCTTCACCGAGGCCGAGGCATTCAAAATAGCAAGTCTACCCAAATCCATGCTGTGGCATTCTGTAAGTCTGAGGGACTGCAATGTTTTCACTGATTTTGGAAGTTTTGACGAGTTTAGTTGCTTCTCTTCTGAGGTATTTGAATTTGTGTTCTCATCATCAGCATCACGCGCATCGCAAATTTAAATTATTTTTTTTTATAAAATAGCATTTAATCACAAAAAGTGGTCTATCACACAGAGTTGCTGTGTACATGAATACTGCCGCTAGTATTATTACTGTCGTCATTCTAATCGCTTACAGCCGAAACCAACACACTGTGTGTCGCTTTACAGCGGTCCAAGTTGTTGAGTGTGTGTAAGTCAGTCGAATACACACGTAGACGAACCCTACATTCACCCTTTGCCATCAGATTATTTGAGCTGATACTTTTCCACTGAAAGCAAACGAATACACACAGACTCTCAGACTAAATAGTCTGACCACAGTCAGAACGATCACACTCGATAATTAGAGAACACACAAGGGAAATCATTGTGGTTGTGGAACACACATCAGCCTAAACAGTCTGACGACTATAACATTATCTTCACACACGGCAGTGTGAAAAGACACACGACGACTGGCCTGGCGTCTTTGAGACTCACGCGGTGTTGCGACGTAGAGAGATGGGTGAACGTTGGTCTTACGTATGGAGTGTGGAGCGTTGCCTGCACATTCATTGCAATTGACGTAAATTTTGCAGCGATCAAAGAGATGAGACATCTGAGCATGCGGAGCGTCGCATGACATTCATTGTATTATTGTAGTAAATGCAGCGATCCGACG
>JARFNW010181253.1:0-16957 GCA_031763155.1 Dirona albolineata
TCTCTCTCTCTCTCTCTCTCTCTCTCTCTCTCTCTCTCTCTCTCTCTCTCTCTCTCTCTCTCTCTCTCTCATATACAATTCAGCTTTCTTTATCTCTGTCTGTCTTTTAAAAAAATATCTTCTTCTCTTTCCTCTCATTTCTTTCTGTTCTCTTAAGTCATTCACACATTATGTGCTGAGTGAAAGATTCTGCATTTATTGTATACATACACTTCCACACATAACCACAAGAAATACTGACTGACTCTCATTCACTCCAACATCTCCCCAGGCAAACCCAGCCAACCTGAAGGACCAATCACATTTACTGAAATCCTGCGTACATCCATCACCATGACCTGGGGTGCCTGTAAGAACGACGGTGGGGCTCCCATCTCTGGCTACATCCTGGAGAGACGGGAAGCCTGGAAGACAACATGGAGTCCAGTGACCACAGTCAAACCAGACATCACGTCCTACTGTGTCCAAAACCTGAAGGAAGGACAGGAGTACGTGTTCAGAGTCATTGCTGAGAACATTGTTGGACAATCTCTGCCTCTTGAATCAGACAGAGTTACTCCTAAACATCCATTTTGTAAGTCTTTCCTACCTTATTTCAAATATCCCTATTTTACTAGTTTTTAATGTTAATGCTAGGGATAAACTTTCTGCATAAATTCCTATCATAACTTCTTTTCTTTTGATCAGATTATTCCATTCCTCTCTTTTCTACAGTCTTGGAGATTTCCCCACGGTTTTCTTGATCTCCTCCATTGAAAACTATAAGTCCAATGGCAAACAAGAAATGACACTTTTGAAATGACTTCATAATGTGAAAAAGAGCATTTAATTGCAGAATATCTTTAGAGCTATTTCATTCTGTGTTTGTGTCGCTATCGCACCGACATTCATTGCCCTGATAATACGCTTGTTATTTTCAAATGCAGTATTAAGACATGACAATTAAAATCTGCCTCCATTCTCTTTCACAGCACCACCAAGTGCCCCAGAAGGTCCCTTGGAGACATCCGAACTTACTGCTACAACTGTCACACTGTCATGGAAACCTCCAAAGTCTGATGGCGGACAGCCACTCACTGCTTACATCATTGAACGACGTGACTCCAAACGTATGAGCTGGACATCAGTCGACAAGATCAAACCAGACATAAACACATACGTCGTGCAGAATCTGACAACAGGAGTTGATTACTCATTCAGAGTGTCAGCCGAAAATCAAGAGGGAGTTAGTCCTCCACTTGAAACGTTTATGACCATCAAGCCTGTTAGAGAACTTGGTATGTAATTTTCAATAATGTAATAGGCATATGGGGTGTTTTGGGTGGATATGGGCTGTATAAATGCCAAAAGTGATTATCTCATCACTATTTTATTTTATTTTAATTATTCTAGGGATTTAAAACATTTTTGTTTGTTTGCTTAAAGAAAATTACATTTCTAAACTTTGCGTTGAACTATGCTTTTGATTTTGCTGATAATGATGCTGCTGACAGCTCATCCATCGTCTGATGGAGTGAAAACCCTGAGTTCAAAGACTTGTGTGGGAAGAATTTTTTCCTTGGACCTTTCAGAGTTTTCAAGATTCTATGTTGGAGATTAACATTGACTTTTAAAATCCTGTCAGAGTTGGTGATTAAAGTTATACTTCAATTTCAGTCATTTGAATTTAGATCGGAGTGTTTCATTTGCTTTCCTTCTCCTCCTTCTTTTCACAGAGTTGCCATCATCCCCTGAAGGACCTTTGACTGTTTATGACCTGACAGCCACCACCGTCAACCTCCAGTGGAAAGAACCCAAGGATGATGGAGGGGCAAACGTCTCTCACTACATTGTTGATGTTTGTATTAGCGGCAAGGAATGGGCTAAATTATCAAAGGTAAAATAATATGCCATGTTTCAAAAAGATATTCAACCCTTATAATCCATTACTCATGTAACTACAAAACTTTTTGTTTGCTTTATGAAGATTGTAAATCGTAAACAACATCATCATCATCATCATTATTATCATCATCATTATCATCACCTCATTTCACAATTAATATTCATTTATTTACCATTTCCAATATTTGATATGCATTATTGTATCAAATTCTTTAATAAACAATTTGTAAAGACATAATTAATGACACATACATGATTTAACCATCTCAGGTGGACAGTTACACCACCAAACACAAAGTCCAGGACTTGAAAGAAGGCACTGAGTACACATTCCGTGTTTCTGCCGTCAACAAAGTGGGACAAGGTCCTGCTCTGGAATCCGAAACTGTCAAACTGGAAAGACCAGCTGGTATGTGTTTGTTGTCATTTTTATTATCTTCTGCCGCAGTAGATGATCAGAAATCTACAGTAATTAACCTTTCTATTATTTTAATTTTATTGATACAACATCACAATTAAAATCATTTGGGTTTTTCATGTTTTTCATGGTTTTTTTGTTGTTAAGAGATAGGTTGAGATACCTCTATTGTTATATAGTGCTTCATGAATAGTAAGATACGACGTGTTCAGATCACAAGCTAAGAAACCAAAGGAGACGTCACCAGAAGCACCCATAATGACTCATTCCTTCTCATGAGTTTGAATCTTTAGAATTCATTATCCTTATTCTTTTTTTTTTCCAGCTTAATTTTCTTCAAAATGATCAATTGTGAAAATTTAAATAAATATAAAATGACAAAAAATGTTTTCCTATACAAATTGCAGACAAACCTGGTCCTCCTACTCCCCCACTTGCCATGACTGATTTCACCAAGTCAAGCCTGACTCTGACCTGGGGTAGAAGCGAAACGGACGGAGGGTCGCCCATCCTACACTACATTCTTGAGAGAAAAGAGAGCTGGAAATCCACCTGGAGTCATGTGTCAAAGGTCATCGACGATGAGGATGGCAAGATGATTATCTGCGTCGAAGGTTTGAAGGAAGGACAGGACTACAACTTTAGAGTTTATGCTGAAAATTCTGTCGGAGCATCGAAGGCCATTGAGACTGACAAGCCTTTGAAACCAAGGCATCCATTCGGTAAGTACTCATTCCATGGAGAGTGTTTTATTGTTTTCTCTCAATCTCAATCTCAATCTCAATGATGATTTGTTAAAAGGCATAGAGATACCCATCTCTTGCAATTTTTCATACATATTTCAGAAACAAGAATCTAAAAAATATCATTGTCCTCTGGTAGTGTTCTAGATGCTGTTTTTATAATAATCAGACAATAATCAGTCTTGTATGTTGTTTGCCAGATTGGATAAATAAGTGCCAAGGCAAAAATGCTATAATTTTAAGAACTGATTCAACTGGCTTCATCTATAAATTTATTTTTCTTTCTTTATCATAACATGTCTTTAATTATTTATGTCAGGACTGTCTGTTATACTCTTTTTAATATCTACGTAAAATTTAAGATATATTATGTGGAATATTGCTTTTAGGAATGCTATTTTTGTATGGCGTTGATATTTTTGTTTATGTTAACAAAAATTATTAACCAATTGCTCATTATCATTTTAAAAAAAACTTTAATGGTATTCAAATTGTCTCATATTTTTGTTGTGTTGTTTTTTATTTTGCATGTTGTTTGTTTTCAGTAATTTGATTTTGGAATACTTTCAAAAGTTGTTTTTCTCACTTTTTGCTGATTTGTTGTGTACATTGTAACATTACAGATTTATAAGGAACATGAGTTTGGAATTTAGATTTTCTTTTAAGGATTGAAACAAGTTATGTGTCACCCTACGCATTTCTTGAAGAAATATATATATATATATAGATTTATGAATATAACTTGTATATAATAAATACTGCTTTTCACTACAGCTCACCTAGCAGATGGCACAATACTCTATTTGTGCATTTCATTTTCAAAATTCTTATTGCATTGGCATAAGCTCATTTCAATTAATCACAAGAAAAAAAAGTTATATTTCAATAATACTTATTTTCTAACTTTATGAAAATTCAACCAATCACATCACAACGCAGATGTACCTAGCCCTCCCATTGGCCCAATCGTGATTGAGGATATAGGCGTGACAGATGTAACCATTCGTTGGAAATCACCAGCCGACACAGGAGGTATCGAATTGACAGGCTATATCGTAGAACGGAGGGACACCAAATATACCAGTTGGGTCAAAGTAGCAGATGTGAAACCAAACGTCCACAGCTACTGTGTACAGAATCTACATGAAGGAAATGAATATGTTTTCCGTGTCTGTGCTGTAAATTCTGAGGGAAAGAGCTATGCTTTGGAGAACAGAGAACCCGTCAAGCCAGGAAGACCAGCAGGTTGACATATTATGAGAAGACAAACCCCTAGATGATAGTTTTTCACCTCACCATATATATATATATATTATACTCCAATCCCGTTTCCATAGATACAAAAGGATTGTCAAGCCCTACTATAGAAGTAGCAAATAGTTACACAGTTTACATCAAATACCCCGTGTGACAAAATCCTATCTCATTTGATTCGCCTACTTAGCTGGGGAGTCTTATCTGTCTTGCTCATCCTCCATTTTTCTCCCTCCCAAGCCTTTTCCAAGCATTCCATCTTCAATGAATAGTGTTATTCCCACCCTCCTTCATTCTATTCTGAAATTCTCCCCTCATTTACTGCTTTCTTCAAAATCTTCTGTTTCACGATATCCTAGAACCCAGTCATATTACATCTTTCCCCTCCTAGATTAATTCCTTCCTATCCCCTTCTTGCTAAGATGGTCCCAACACCCCCCCCCCCCCCTCCCTCCCCCCGCGCCCACCCCATATACATAAAAAGTTATGCCAAGTACCAATATAACTACTGCTTTACATTTACATTTACACTCTTTGTTTTCTCTAGTCTTGTCCCCACAATCTCCACTACCGTCCATTTCAGACCCTTGCCAGTCATCCCAAAGGATCTATGTGCACGTTCCTTGTTTCAATTCTCCTTCTTGAACATTACCCACAATCTGTAAATAAAACAGACTTTCTGGTTTATGAAACATATAATAGATTGAAATCAAAATTTTGTACAATTATATTGATCTAGAGATTCCAAGATAAAATGCATATTTAAAAATCGACAATAATAATAATAATAATAATAATAAAGTGCATTTATATAGTGCCTTCCATATCTGTCGACATCTCAAAGTGCTTCAATGGAGTTAATATTCAAAGAACTCATTGACAATTGGTTAGTCTGAAATATCTAATTGGTTTCCTTTCTCCTGATTAATTTGAGTATATAATATCACAGCATCATACCTCCATTCATTCTGGGTTTGACTTGAAGCATGCGACTCAATGCAACTTTCAAAATTCTACCATAGAAGGGGGGAAAAAAACCACAACTTGACAAAGAATGGATTGTGGAAATAATTTTTGGTTTACAGCTCATATGCTCTGTAATTTTTGTACAGTAACTTATTCCAGGTACATTTTTAGTACAAGATTATTGAAACCACACCAATTAAATGATTGAGACGTATGTAGTTCATTCTCTTGCTTCTCAATATGTATAATTTTTTCTTCTTGATTTTTCCGTAAATGCATGTGATTTGTGTGCTGTAGATCATAAATAGAAGGCGTGAAAAAACAAGCGAAAATGGTATAGCTTCAAAGGTAAAACAGGTAACAGAACAAAGAACGTTTAACTTTGAAGCTATGCCATTTACCTTTGTTTTTTCATACCTTCTATTTGGATTTTTAGCTTCTGGCCGACCTCATTCTGTAGATTATAAATTAGTTTATAATGGTATCTATAAACCTGCAGTGCACTGTTGACTTGTGAATTATATATATACATTTAAGAAAAAAAATGCCTTACTAAGTAAGTCAAAGAAATAAACTATAACACATTATTTGTATCACTCTAGTCTCACCATCAATTATTCTTTGATTTTTGTGTCTGTGTACAAAAAGCTTGTGTTCAAATATATTTTCATATTACAAACTCGAATTGCAATAAAAAATTATGTTATGCATGATGATTATCAAATGTTAAATCCTCATTTGTTTTTAGATTGAAATGTAATCATAATATGCTAACTTTATAATATTGCAAAAGGAGAAAAATTGCATGCTAATAATAGGAGAGCAGCTCATGATGGTGACTCCAGATTGTTAAACCAAGAGTTGGTACGTACATATGATATCATGTTGGCATTACTAATAACATATTTCAGCAAGTGGTGAAAGCCTATTCACAAATTAATGTTTGCTTTTATCGACTAACACTGCTGGTAAGCTTAAACTAGCATCTTTTATGAGTAGATTTACCTATTTAGTAACACTAGTCCTATACTCTCCAAATTCCACAGTTGCACCAAGTGTGCCAACAGGGCCAATCCGATTTGAAGACCTTACAGAAAATGGCGTCACGCTCGACTGGCTTCCACCTAAGGAAGATGGAGGCACTCCTGTCACCTCATTTACCGTACGCATGTCAGAGGATGGAGGGGAGTTCAAGGACATTGCCCAGACTGAGGCTAGGGCTACCAAGCTCAAAGTGAAAGATCTTAAAGAGGGTTCAAAGTACGTCTTTGAAGTCATCGCCGAGAACCAAGTTGGAAAGGGTAAAGCCCTGGAATCAGATTGTTTGATTCCTCAGAGGAAGGCCAGTAAGTTCTTTTGCGGTAGATTATTGCTTGCAGAATTTTTTTGAAAGAAGATTTTTCATATTGATTCTCTCCATGACTCTTCTTTAACATTAATTTTTATGATGTTTCATGGATCAAGTTTTTTTACTTTCATGTTATTGAATCATGATTGCCCCTCTTTTTCGTTGTTATTTTTTAAGAGGTGAGCATTGTTTTCCTTGCCTTATTATTGAGTTCTTTATGATATATATATATATCCGAAATCTGCAAGCATTCAAAACCAATCCATACGTTTTTCATTGGAAGAAACGTTATACAGATCTGAGAATGAATAAAACTGAAAGATATATTTTTTTAAACCTTGAACTCTTTTCCATCCCCAGCTCTTCCCTCCAAACCTGTTGGACCAATGGAGGTCCTTGAAGTGACGAAGACGTCTGCCACTATCCAATGGAAACCACCCAAAGACGACGGAGGTGCCCCACTCAAATACTACCTTGTTGAAAAACGCGAGGCCTCGAAAATGGGCTGGAGTCGAGTTGACAAAGTGACTCCTGACATCACTTCCATGTGTGTGCAGAATCTTGTCGATGGAAAGGACTACTTCTTCCGTGTCTTTGCTGAAAACAAAGTAGGAAGCAGCCCCCCATTGGAGATGGAAGTAGCCATCAAGATCAAGAGCCCATACAGTAAGTCATGTTGGAATTTACAAGGCAGGGAATCTGCAGACAAAATTGTTTTTTTTAAGTTCACAACAGCATTGATGTAATTTTTTTTAGTTTTTAGTGAAAGTTTCAGTGAATAGCTGTTCTTTTCGAAAATTAAGTCAAAAACTTTATTCAGAAGATAATACATAATAATATGTGCAATCCTATTTTTAACAAAAAAAGAAGAAAAAGAATAATAATAAAAAGTTTTATTCTAAAAAGAAAAAACAAAGTAAGAAAGTGAAGTGTCATAAATGGGGAGAAAATTGCAATTATTAACAGTTTTTTTCAGATATAAATTCTGTGCTGGTAACACAACTACAGTGGTTTCCATGTTATATCCCAGTTTACCTGAGACACCATCTATAACATATTTAAGATGAAAAAAAAAAAAAGCTTTCCATTAGGTGGAGTTTAAAAATAATTGTTTTTTAAAATAGAGCAATTTTAAATTGAGCCACATTAATTTAGTTCACTAAAATCAAATTTGTCTGAGATTCCAATCCCCCCAAAGATCTTGTTTTTCTTTTCTTCGGAGGGCCGGGATGGTAGGCAGAGACTAATAAATGTACCTGGATTGATTTCATGATACTTACACAAATGATTTCCCTCATTGTAGATCCTCCCTCCGCACCCAGTGGACCATTGAAAGTTTCAGACGTTGGGGAAAAATCAGCCCAACTCTCATGGCAGGCTCCTGAATCTGATGGAGGTCTACCCGTCTCAAACTACATCGTCCAATTCAAAGAAGCCAGGAGATCAACCTGGACCACCTTTAAGGACGTCCCCGCATCAGAGACCAGCTTGACTTTAACTGGTTTGATTCCTGATACAGACTATGTAGCTCAAGTGATTGCCGTCAACAAGGAAGGACAGAGTCTTGGCCTGCTTAGTGAAGCCATCAGGCCCGCTAAGATTCTTAGTAAGTATATTTTGGCTTGATTTTGGCTGGACTACAGTTCTATTATGGTGAAAATCAAACATATTGATATCACTGAAAAAATGATAGTTCATCACCATTTCCATTTTTTTTAGCATTTGTGAGACAGGTGTGATTCAGTTTCATTAAAGTATATAAGATCCATGTATTAAATTTACATTGAAAAAAATACAAATTAATTTGTGAAATGAAATAATTTTGATAAGAGTTTTTGCTCTTGCTGAAGGATATTAATCTAATAATCTTTTACTTTGCGATGTTATCATGTCTTACAGACAAATCATAATTGCGTTTTCAATGTTAAGTATGTTCATTTGATTTTACAGCTGCCCCAAGCGCTCCTGAATCACTGCGTGTCAGGAACATCAACAAAGACAGTCTGAGCCTAGAGTGGTCTGCCCCTGCTTCTGATGGAGGATCTCGCATCAAGAAGTATCACGTCGAAAAATCAGAGAAGGGAAGCGACAAGTGGAAGAAGGTGATTGACATATTTGAATAGATAAAACCTGTTCATATTTTACGACACCTATAGATGCATCCACTAAGTAAATGTTGCAGCTCACAATTTAAATATGAATGTGTCATTTCTATAATTTATGTTTCCATGTGGTTTGTTTCACCGAGTGTTTTCAGTGAATAAGACTACTAAAGCTATAAAAGGATTACTGTCTATTCTAAAGTGTGTTCAATATGGAGTGTTTATGATACTAGTTAAGTCAAATAGCATTAGAAAGACACCACTTGTATCTTTGACATATATTTATCTTTTCTCGCTTCATCAGTATTTAAACCTTGTATTTTATGCGAGAAAGAAAACCATGAAAAAAATGTATTTTAATGACTAATTTTACTTATGTTTTGTTTGTTTTGTATTTAAAAGATAACCTCAACTGACAGCTACAAGAATGCAGTCAACGTCACTGACCTGACCCCAGAAATAGAATGGCTCTTTGCCGTATCAGCTGAAAATGAAGTTGGAGTAGGAGAAAAGGCAGTCACTTCCAAGGCTGTCAAGCTGGACAAACCAATTGGTAGGTGGAAATTATTTTTAGTTACGTAAAACATTTTCAATTAGGTACTTAGCTGGTTGACAACATTGCTCAGAGCATTTTTAAAAACTCAACACCTTTTTTTTTTTTAGATAGTGAAGGAATAAACAGGGAGGCATTAGTGAATTATTTTGTGATCAAAATCTACGTCACTTTACTAGCTGATCAATTGCTTGCTTTCAATTCCATTTTATAAAAAGAACAACAACCGATGTATAGTTTATCAGATCTGATGTTGTGAATCAAGATATGATGTTGACAATAACAACTGCAAATAAATGAAATATAAATATTATCTCTCTCTGTCAGACCCACCATCACCTCCCAAAGGACCATTAGAGTTCTCAGAAATCACCAAACGAGGAGCCTGTGTTTCCTGGAAGCACAGTGAAAAAGATGGAGGAGCTCCAATTTCCCATTACGCTGTGGAGAAGAGAGAAGCCTGGAAGAGTAGTTGGCTTCCTGTGGAACGAGTCAGTGGAGACAAGTTGACCTGTAACGTGACCCACTTACCAGAAGGTCAAGAGTTCTTTATCCGAGTCACGGCTGAGAACGTGGCCGGAAGTTCTAAACCTCTGGAAGGGGAATCCCCTCTTGTCCTCAAGTCACCTTACAGTAAGGGATTCATGTTTTTGTTAGAAACATACCAATGAATAGTAAAGACTTTTGCTGATTATTTTTGTTGTGGAGAATTATGGATAAATGTTTTACACTAATTAGGAAGCTAAATCGTTACAAATCCACCCTGTCAATTGCACTTGATTAGTATGTTATTAAGTTTAGTGATTTATTATGTTTGCTGTTTTTAAACTTATGATGGACAACAAAAGGATTTGAGTATTTATCCATTTTGTTCCATAACTTTATCGTCTCATTAGTGAAGTTGGAGGAATAGTTTATTCATATTAAGCGCTCTGTAAGTGTTTCGTGAATATGATTTGTTTTGCTTTGTTTTAAAAAATAAAATGAAATGAAATTGAATATTCTAAACTATTTTTTAAACTGATATATCTTTAGATAAACCAAGTGCACCAGAAAACCTGAGAGCCACGAATGTGACTTCCAACTCTGCCGTCCTACAATGGGAAGCCCCATCAAACAACGGCGGTATTCCGATCACCTCCTACCTGGTTGAACGCAGAGACAAGCGCTGGGGGTCATGGATGAAAGTCGAAGACACCAAGGGAGGAGCCACTACCTTAGATGTGACTTCCTTGTACGAAGGAAACGAGTACTTCTTCAGAGTGTCTGCAGTAAATGAAGAAGGCATGGGTCCTAGTGTTGAGACGACAGAAGCTGTCATTCCTGTTCGTGAACCAAGTGAGTCAAAAAGGAAAAAGTGAAAGTTTACTTAGTTATTTTCTCAACAATTAATGTAATGTTTGCTATACTTTACTTAATTTACTCTTATTTATCAATGGAAGAAAAATATTGTTAATGTGTGCTTTAAAAAAAAAAAAGTAGTTTTAACTTCAGGATAACTTAGGTAAATTGACATTTGCACTTACCATTTTATCATTTTTGATGCACAATTATAAATTTTGTGTTCTTATGCTCTCTTCTCATGGTTGAGGGGGTCAAGATATTGGAATCACAACCTAAAAGGGAGTGAGTTTGATTATATGCTACCTCTGCTGTTTATAAGATCTCATGTTGTATGACCATAAAATCAAACTTAAGCCTTTTTTTCCCATTTGTTTCAGCTGCTCCTGAGAGACCTGTAGGCCCAGTCCGATTCTCTGATGTAACTGCAGACAGTCTTACATTGGAATGGCTTCCGTCAAGAGATGACGGTGGTGCCCCCATCACCGCATACCGGGTGGACATGAGCACAAAGGGAGATAACTGGACGGAAGTTACAGTTTCCGACAAGGATATTACCAAGGTAAGAATCTCTAGAAATTTAATTTGTGTGCTTTTTTATCAAGCATGTGTTTATTATGTTTTAACAATATATTTTGTTTTATAGTTTGCTTTAGCGTTTTTAAATTGTGTTTATTATATAAAGATAATACGCCTCATGGAATTTTGTTTGTCAGTGGTGGGTAGAATATACTACATCCATTACTGAGGATTTAACACTGAAGCATCAATAACAATGGTTGTGGCTTGAATATTGATAATATCCAATAAATCTGCAGCAGTACCCATGCTGTGATTCAAGGTTTTATGCACAATGGGCAAATCGTCTAGTTGTTCCTGATTCATGAAATTTAAAATATATTGTATTAAGATGTACCATTTTGCATGAGGGTAAAGTCTCATACAAGCCTGTTTTGTTAAATCTCATAATTCATTCGCTCTTTTATTTGAAGGTCAAGGTCAAGGACTTGACCCCTGACCAGAAGGTCTGGTTCCGTGTCATCGCCTTCAACAAAGTTGGAAGCAGCAAACCACTGGACTCAGATTCTGTCACTCCTCAAAGGCAGAAAGGTAAACTATCACGTCATTGTTTGAAACATGATTCATTTCTCACTAAATTGTCTCGCAGATTTTTTTCTAAAAAAGATAAGGTTTAGTCTAAGTTCACAGAATGAATTATTGCGGTTTTGCAGTTTATTATATTTTCCCCAAAAAATGTTTTTTTACCTTTTCAATGATTTAGGAATTAGATTTTGACAGGTAATGTAATATTATCATGTTGTGAAAATATGTATATTGACTACATATTAGATATATATCAAGGTATTCAATTTATTCAAGAATTAATGTTAATTATTAAATATTAATATTGGTTCTCCTCTTCAGGACCACCCTCACCTCCACGCAGACCAATTGTGGCCAAGATTCTGGACCGAGATTCCGTCTCTCTGGAATGGAAAGAACCAGAGGACGATGGTGGCTCCCCTATCACAGGATACCTTATTGAAAAACGAGATGCCAAGAAAATGTCTTGGTCTAAGGCAGACAAAGTTAGCGGTGACACCACAAATACACGACTGAGAAACTTGCCCGAAGGAAGTGAGATCTATTTCCGTGTTGCAGCTGTCAACAGACAAGGCACTAGTGAATTCACTGAAATGGAAAGGCCTGTGTCATTAAAGTCACCATTTAGTAAGTAGTAGTACAAAATGGCAGTGAATTTCTATCTACTTTGTTTTGGGAACATAGTGTTAAATTTTCATTACTTAATTGCGATTCTGTGCACAAGTCTCAGCAAATGATTTTTGGCTATCTAGAGTCAGGAATTAAACAATGACAATAATTGGGAAATTTTAAATTCTTTGTTCTCAGAAGCTAAGATTCTAACTGTTTTGCACACTCCCAATGAACCATTTTGCCTTAATGTATTTTAAAAAATGTATTTATCTCCGACGTACATTTGTATGGGCTTCCATTTGACCATCTGTACAACTTTTTCCCCTCAGGTGTGCCATCAGCCCCAGAAGGCCCCCTTATCCTCAACTCTCTGACCCAGGATTCATGTGAACTCGAGTGGAAACCATCCAAAGAAGATGGAGGATCTCCCATCCTAAACTACGTTGTGGAAATTCGTGAATCACGACGCAGCACTTGGGGCCGAGCTGGAACCACATCACCCAAGGTGACCAAATTCACGGCCAGGAACCTGGTGGTGAACAATGAGTACTATTTCCGTGTCAGGGCCAATAACAAGGAAGGAGACAGCGAACCGTTGGAAGGACAAGATTCCGTTGTGCTTAAGATCAAACAAGGTGAAATAGCTTTTAAATGTTGTTGCTTCATATATTATAGTGAAAGGCAAAAAATGAAAAGAAAAAGAAAATAACATTAAACAAAATAGAGGAATAAAGAATTCATAGGTATGAGTATGCATCTATGTAATTCCTTCAATCCAAAGACAACTTTAAGTCTTCATTGTCAAGTGGTCATGTTATGTGTTATAAAAGCTTTTAATACAAGTAAATGTAGCATGTCGCTTTAGTCTGATAGAGAAAGTAGGCCTATAAGTTTTCTACTTCTAATAAATGTCCTCTCACAAAAAATGAAAATATTCAGGGAGACTTATGGAACATGACCATGAATTATTCTATTTATCCTGCAAAGTTTAAGGTTAGGATGTATATTATTATTACATACAGGTTCTTTGTTGAGTTAACCCTCTAGTGCCCAGTGTGCCAAAGTTGGCACATCATTTTTTGTTGTTGTTCCTTAACTGCCCAATGTGCCAAATGAGGCACGTACTGACATTTTAAAAAAAAAGTTTTGACATCTAAAAAAGCCGGAACCATGTTTTGTCGGTCCATTTGTGGTGTGTTATGATATATAGCAATTATATTGTTCAACCCTAGGAAATCGACCATTGGGCACTAGAGGGTTAAGTTCTTTAGTAATGAGGTGTACCCACTTTAATGAGAAGATTTCAGAAATAATGCTGAAAATGAATGACTTACATTTTTCTTTATATTCTCTCCTATCAGACCCTCCCAACAAGCCATCCGAAATCTCCGTTCCCAAATGTTTGGAGGATTCCGTGACTGTGGCTTGGAAAGCACCTTCTAGTGATGGAGGGGCAAGAATTAAGAAATACTTGGTACAGGTAAGACAAAATTTTATACTATATGACTTGTGATTTGTGGATCCAGTAACTAGTTTGTCTATTTTTTAAAAACCCCGTTTTTTCTCTCTCTTTCCTTTTCAACTAAAAAATCCCTCAAATAAACAAGCTCATAAACAAAATTTGAATCCAATCCTAGGTGAAGGAGGATACCCCATCTGGCAAGTGGAAAGATGTGGAAACAACCGATGCCTACCATACTAGTGTGACTGTGCGTGACCTTGACCATGAAAAGAAGTACAAGTTCCAAGTGGCAGCAATCAATGACATCGGCCCGGGAGACTTTGTTGAAACAGACAAAGCTTTTGGCCCAGTCAAGAAAATCAGTGAGTGATTTTGCTTCGTACCCTGAACATTTCATTCATTACAACATCAACAAAAAATAGTCAGAGTCATTATTGAAGATCATAGAAATTCTTTTGAAAAGATGATTAGTATCATTCTAGAAAAGGGAATTTATTTAAAGAATTTTTTTTACATTACTTTGTTCTAAAAATGTCAATAAATAGCTAGTCACTTGCTTGTCTTAAATATTTGATCCATAGATTTTGTGGCTCTGTAGTCAGACATGTTTTGGGCACCTGCATGAGGATGTCTTCAGTTGGGTTTACATACCAACATTGTTTACAAACCAGCGCTGTTACTGCTATGCAGCATGAATGAGGTTTAGATAAATATAGAAACTTAGTTAGTATTGCACAGTAGAAAAAGATACATTTTCTCACAATCAAATCACATAATACTTTGCTTTTAATCAGAACCGCCATCAGCTCCAAGAAATTTGAAGGTGACAGAGATCCAGCGTGACTCTGCGACTATTTCATGGATGCACAGCCAAGAGGATGGTGGTGACGAAATCTCAAACTACGTGATTGAAAAGAGAGAGACCTGGAAATCATCCTGGTCCCACGTGGACAGAGTTAAGGCCGTCATCACCGAGGTGGAGGTCTTGTACTTGACTGAAGGGACGGCTTATTTGATCCGGGTTATGGCAGAAAACATGGCTGGAATGTCTGAGCCAGCCGTTATCGATGAGGAGATTGTGCCACAGAGCCCATACAGTGAGTGAAATTATGATTCTCCTTTGACATACGTACTCGTATGTATTGAAACGGGCCGTAGAAAATGATTTACTCCCTTTTCAAAGTTAGACCCAAAGTCACAGACTCATTTTCTTGAGTTTCACATAAGACAACTTTTTACCCATTGTGAAAACTACTTCTGTTATTTCCTTTTCATTTATCATAATTTTTCATGACTGTTTTTTTTTTTCCTCAAATTTTGTTGTATGTGTTTTTTGGCAACTTCAAATTGGATGTCATGAGAGGACATGATGAGTCTATATTTAATTTAAAGATTTGCTGTCAAAATATATGATGTGAGTTTTAAGTTGATCTTGATAAAATCAAACGAGGTAACATGCTGTTGCTTGATGGTGAAAGTAAGGCAACAAAAATAAAAATGAAAATAATAGAAGAAAAAAAAATTGGAAATGTACAGGAATAATGATGATGATTGTGTTAAGATGATAATGTTGTTGATACATACTCGAAATGAGGATACTTATTTTTAGAGTGATAGTTATGTGGCACTGCTCTTTCTTTACTGTATTAAAAGATTATAAAACATAAACAGTAAACAAAGAAAGATTGGACAAAATTGAAAATATTATGGTGCGTCAGTGTTATCATTACAAACAAATCAATAATCCTATCCAATCCTCCAATTCGTCCCAGAGCCCCCATCAGCCCCCACTGGACCATTGGAGGCCACTAATGTGACCGGTACATCTGCCACCATCAGTTGGAACCCACCAGCCAAGGATGGAGGACTTCCTGTCAAGCGTTACACAATTGAACGGCGAGACGCCAAGAGGCAGGCTTGGATGAAGGTGTGTTGGGAATAATATTAGAGATAGATAAACATAAAAAAACGGCCACAGTGGTAAATTACACCAGTTTCTTTAGACAATGCACATTCCTTTTGTCAAATTATTTTTCATAAAATTAAATAGAAAATAACTGAATTTATATTTGATTTCTTGACATAATGTCTAAACTTTGCTTGCTATATAGGTATATATAAATATATACAGCAGACTTTTCAATAGAATTGAAGGCTCAGATAATTTGGTTATGAATCATTATAATATTATTTTAAAAAGATGTTGATGTGAAATGATTTTGTCATTCCCATTCCTTCCACAGGTTGACTCTGTGAAAGCCAACACCCTGTCCTGTGACGTGACTGGTCTTGTCGAGGGAAACAACTACATTTTCCGTGTGTTTGCTGAAAATGCAGAAGGAGTTAGTTCCCCTCTGGAATCGGATGTTCCTGTTACTTGCCGCAGAGCACCAGGTATGTTCAAGGAATTAACTTTTATTTCCCTTACTAACCTTATATTTTAATCAATGAATTGCACTAAAACGGATGAAAATTGTCTAATTGTGATGAATTGTTTAAGGTCCTTTTAACAAATTATATATACACTAAGAAATGATCAAGTCAAAATATTTTGGATTTAAATCAAACCTTTTCAGAATA
Source organism: Dirona albolineata (assembly GCA_031763155.1). Classification (NCBI taxonomy): domain Eukaryota; kingdom Metazoa; phylum Mollusca; class Gastropoda; order Nudibranchia; family Dironidae; genus Dirona; species Dirona albolineata. Next base: position 16,368 of record JARFNW010181253.1, read on the forward strand.
ATTTCACATTATCATCATATCTATGAAATATAGTAAAACATCTTTCTGACTAATTTTGATTTCAAAATAAGTATTTTTGAACTGAGCTTTTTTATCAATGTTTCAATATATATATATATTTTTTTACAATTTTTAGAAAAACCTGGCCCACCATCTGGCAAACTTCGTACCAGCAAGATCACATCTGACTCTGTCACACTTGATTGGTTACCAGCATTGGACGATGGAGGCTCACCTTTGACCTCATATATCATTGAAGCACTTGACAAGACTAATGAATGGAAGACAGTGGCTGAAGTTGAGCCGTCCTGTTCCCGTCACGTAGTGAAAAACCTGACAGAGGGAGAGGAATACAAGTTCCGTATTATGTCCCAGAATGCTATTGGTCGAAGCAAGCCTGTGGAAGCTGACGCCACTGTAAGACCGTCCAGGCCTCTCGGTGAGTTGGATTTTGTCAAAAGTTTTTATTTGTTTTAATGTTATTTTCATCTAAAGGTACAAATTCAAACAGCTCTTTAACTGATTCACTGCTATGGACGAGAATTCTCGCGAAACCGTGATCGAGCCACATACGAGGGACGAGTTTAATC
>JARFNW010181364.1:4870-16955 GCA_031763155.1 Dirona albolineata
CCTGTTGTGTGACACGCTACTTTCAATTTCAATCAATCAATAAATATGACTGCAAAAATATATTGGCATGCATGGATGAGATGTCCACGATACCCTTCAAACTGACAAAATACGATATTCCCATTGAATTCCACACGACAGCAGGATCACACTTTTAGCTTCTGACGTCCCGTATCACAACTCGTCCTTTATCATATTCTGTGGAAGACAAAGATGGGAGATTTTAATTTAAATAAATTTATAAAAAAATAAAAATTGCCTTTATGTTTGTTCACAATACCCCAAGTGTCAGCGGCAGTGCTCCACCGTAATGTAGGCAACAGGCATTATCTTTCCTGCCCAAGGAAAAATTACAAAGTTGAAAACAAGACTCAAACCCCCGCCATTTGTGTGGTCAGTGCAATGTCTTAACCTCTAAGCCACTGACGGCGTCTCCGAACCAAAGGTGTTCATTTTCAACTTTCATTGTCAAAACAACAGCAACAACAATTTAATTTAATTCAGCAAAAACTAAATTTTCATTCACAAAGAACGAATTTCCTTTCTGAGAGGAAAATGAGAATTATTATTAACCATTTTTATCGAATAAACATATAAAAAGATCAGTTTATTTATAGTCTGCCTGTATCTGGGCACTCATTCACACCCGATCGAGTAGAAATACAGCCTCAAACAATGATAAAACTAGGACTTCACTAATCGATTGTCACCAGTGATGAGTAAATAATCTCATGCTTTTTTTTTCCACACTCCCCAAACAAAATAATGTTGCAGCAGAGATCTACTATCCAATCCAATTGCTTTGTGAAGTGAATGCTTACCTTGGGTGCATATCTGTGTACCAAGTTGACGATATCCTCGGCATTCTGGCTCTGGATGTCCATGCCGTAGTAGGACTGTGAGGAGAAAACACAGGCATTCATTCTTTGTTTGAGGGAAGTTAATAACAAAGAGAGGTATGTTTTGTTTTCGTCATTCAAAACGCTTCATACAGCAAAGTAGTGTAGGGGAAAGGAAACATTAAGGCCCAGAATAATAACAGGTTGACAGTTTTAGCAAAAATAAAGCTGGCGAGAATGATAACAAAGGTGCGTCAGGTGATCTAAAGAATTTCTCAGTGTGGGCCGTTTGCTGCTGAAAAAAAAGATAAATAAATATAATTCCCTACATTCATCCCAGGGGAAAATTTGTCTTTAGGGTCTATTCCGAGAAAAACAAAAACTCAGCATCTGGATGCACTTGAATCTTTCAACCAAAGTAACACATCGTTTTCGGTAATTATTTGCATGTCCAGAGACTGTTCTCACTCCCAGCCATGCAATTACTGCCTTTCATTTTGGAAAGGAAAGTCAAGAGTACTCACCTGTCTTACTCCACTCTTGCTGCCCTGGTAGAATCGGACAGTCGGATACGCCCGGACACCGGCCTGCTGACAGATCTGAGGCTCGCTGTCACAATCCACTTTCCCTAAATGGGCAACACCTTCTAGAAGCTAGGGATGGGATGAGAGAGACAAAGGTATCAGCATATATCAAACCGCGATGGCGAAAATCTGTCACTGTGAATTCACACCGGCTCTTTTTTTAGACCCCAACCCAAACAAAATCTCTACTTCTTAAACACACCCCATGCTACAATTTTGAAAATATATCACTCTAGGCCGAGGAAATGATAACTGGGTAATTCTTCCCACTGACATAATATACATGCACATTATTAAAACAAGAAGGAAAAAAACACAAATCTCCTTTACCTCTGCCACACGCTCAAACTCTGGCTTGAAGACCTGGCAGTGGCCACACCAGGGTGCGTAGTAGTCAACCAGCCACATCTCACCGCTGGCTAAGACATTGTTAACGAAGCTGTGGGTTTTTAATGTGACGACTCTACTGGGCAAATGTTCGTAGACCCAAGCGTGCATGGAGGGGGCGTCTCGATGCCACCCGTTGTAACCCCTAGGGAAGGAAATGAAGACATGAAGTAGGAAGATTACGAAGATGGGGAGGAAAGTGATAACTAACAATTTTAATCTTGTCATCTGTATCTCCATCTTATGAATTCATAATGACCTGATCCAGAGATCCATGCGGTCGTGATAAGAATAAGGCATATCACATTTGTTTTGATCAACAACATAACTTTATTCTTACACTCCAAATGCCACTTTGTATAATAAGATGAGATATGAATGAAATATCTCTATGGTCCAAAACTGGCACATTTCCTTGGTGCTAAATAATCTTTATAGAAAACAGTTACTGAAGACAGCGAACTCTCATGGTGAAGGTCATGGGTTTGAATCATATCTCAGTCACCTCATTGTTTTACTCCAATTGCCTCACTCAAACCCAGGTGTAAAAATAGGTACCAGCTTACAGCCGGGGCGGGGAAGTAATCTGCGATAGACCAGCGTCATATCTAGAAGAGTGACCCATTGTCACTATTCGCTTCTCGCTACGAAAACTGGGATAAGCACCGGCTCTATCGGGGCTCTAAAGGATTTTACTTTTAAGATGTATACTCATATTGATGTGATTTCTAACTTACAGGTGATAATTTGATCCCGTGTATCCCATCGGATACATCCTCATGGTCGGATACGAGTGGACGCCTTGTTGGTGGCACAGACTCGTCTCCGTGGTACAATCCACCTGGCCGACGTGGACATTAGGTTTGTCCTTCAGCATCTGGGAACGGAGAACAAAAATGATATAGGAAGAATGAATGGAATAAAAGGAAGAAATTATGGAAGAAGAGGGAAAATCATTCAGAAAAAAACAATTTTAAAAAATCAATTATTAATTATTCAAATGACTCATCTTCCCATCCAGTGCCCAGCCTTGTTATTCTTCTGGGGGCTTTTGCCCTTTTCCCCTCCCCTCCCCTTCCCCTCACCATACTTATAAAACGTCCCTCTTTGTTTCCACTCTTGACAAAGGCCTTTGTCTGAAACATTACTTGTTTTGTTTTATTTCTTTGTCCTTTGGAAGTCACTCTCACATTCCTGTTTTGTAAAATAATAGTAGGACAATGTCACAGTGCCAGTCAAAGGCAATAAACAAGACAAAAGCAGACCAACTCTCCACCGACTGAGCTATGCAACAACCCCTATTTTGTCATGTTTGACGTTACCTTGGCCAGCCTTCTCCATTCCGGCGCCAACTGCTGGCATGGCCCACACCAGGGGGCAAAGAAGTCCACCAGCCACATGGTGCCTTCGTCCCTGTCGGTCACCAGCTCTTGGAATGAGTCACTGGTCAGTATTTCCACCGGGGGGCTGAGGGTGTCCTGTATGCACACAAAAACAATGGATGACAATTACATGAGATGTGATGCTCGATGAGATAAGGTAACATTATATATATATATAGGCCTATATTCATTTATATTGTCCAAAAAATGCCACATTCTTATGGTGATGCATAACACTGTGTTAAATATACAAAAACACTGACTTACTTTGGTATTCAATCTTGTTTTCTTCCTTCCATTACTTACTTACTCCATCAACCTCAGTCGCATGTGCATGACTTCTTTCTTCCATATTTCTCTGTTCTCCATTGCAGGTAACTCTTCTCTGGTGAGTCCGGTGTCTTTCTCTAGCTGATCTAAATATGCAAGCTAGAGTCTACCTCTTGATTTCTTCCCATGTTTTGGTTCCCACAGACTTGCTTTGTTAACTGTTTCCTCTTTGCTTCTAAGGCAGTGGCCAATAAATCTTAATTCATCCATTTCTATTGTTGTTATTTTTGGGAGTCTACTGTACAATATCTGATTGTTAATATGATCTCCTCACCATCATATATTCTTTACTACTATTAGCATTTTCAAGTACAAGTCGTCCAATTCATCTCATTAGGGTCTCGGCTAGTGTCCTTAAATGATGGACTGATTCTACTGCTGCTCTGAAGAATTCTATTTTAATTTTGTTGTCTAAATTTGATTTCCAAAATGCATTAAGTTTGTAAAGGGCTGTCCATGGTTTTGCTATCCTTAGGTCGGTATCTTTGTTACAAGACACTATCCACGAGCCAAGATATAAAAAGACATCTGCTTCCTTCCGTACTTTCATAATATAATATAGACAATCCCATAAAAGGGACGGATAAAGGGACGGATAAAGGGACGGATAAAGGGACGGATAAAGGGACGGATAAAGGGACGGATAAAGGGGCGGATAAAGGAGCGGATAAAGGGGCGGATAAAGGGGCGGATAAAGGGACGGATAAAGGGACCGATAAAGGGGCGGATAAAGGAGCGGATAAAGGGGCGGATAAAGGAGCGGATAAAGGGACGGATAAAGGGACGGATAAAGGGACCGATAAAGGGACCGATAAAGGGGCGGATAAAGGAGCGGATAAAGGGGCGGATAAAGGGGCGGATAAAGGGGCGGATAAAGGGACGGATAAAGGGACGGATAAAGGGAAGCAATGAAAGGATCTTGGGCGAACTCTTGAACTTTGTCATTTGGTCAAATGTGAGAGTCACTTACTTGGATGAATTCCCCGATTTGGTGAGCACTGTGATGTCCGTGGTATTGGTGGGGGGTGGACTGGTTGTAGAAGATGGTGGTGGGGTACGACCTTATGTTGTACTGGAGGAAATGATAATGTATGTTATACGTTACTGACAACATTAGATCAAGTCAGATGTTGTATTCATTCACACCTGCTCTAACAATAACAATCGCTAACCTCTCGGCCACCAACTCCCCAACTAGTATGGGAAATAACCAGGAAAATTGTCTGATATTTTTAATGAAGCAAATATACCAGTTATTTCCCTTGGTTGCAAAAAAAAAAAATTACAAAAAAATTGCAAAAGTTCTTAAGGGGAGTTAGCGCAAGATAAGTAAAAAATAATGTAATAATATAATTCATTGTTGTTCTAAAGTGGCACATTTTCATTCATTAAATTATACAGATAAAAAGAGTAAAAAAGAAAAGGAGAAGGAGGATGAGGAGAAGGAGGAGGAGGATGATTTGGAGGACCAAGTAAAAGTTTAAGTCAATAAATAGGCTTTCACTTTGAGTAGATCTGAGAATATTATACAAATATTTCAGGTCATGTCTTCTCATTTGAAGGAGACTGGAGGAATACTACGACAGGGACATGCTAATACGATAGGCCATTAAATATCCCTACAACCCGCACTACAACTCACCTTGTTACACAGGCTGGAGTGGACGGTGCAGTCAACAGTGCCAAAGTTGACCTGTGACCCATAGTCTCTGGCCGCCTTCTTGAACTCAGGTAGGAGACGCATGCACGGAGGACACCACTGGAAACAACAAGGAAACGTAATATAAATGGATGAAGAACACAAATCAAGTTGCTTTAAATAGAACGGAAACACAAATATGTAAATAGCTTCAAGTATAAACAGTATACAATGCACAAACGTTTCGGCTTTCTCCTTAATCAGCAAAACAGGACATCTGACATCTGGAAAATGAAAATGAAATGAGGCGAAGGAAACAGTGTGTCTCTAATATCATCTCTTATGCAGAAGGCTGCACAAGCTCAAAACTGGTAAAGTCTTCTTTCTTTCTTTATCAATACTTCTTATAAAAGAAACACTACCAAAAGAACCCCAAAATTAGATAGATAGTTCCCCTTAAATACTGCATCTCCGAATCAGGCCAATTTTAAGGCTGTCTTCTATAGCCTTTAAAATGTTGAGATCATAAAATGACTGGTCCCTGGAGAGCTGTAAACTTACTGGAGCAAAGAAGTCGACAAACCACGCGTCGTGACTCAGTACGACCCGGTCTGGGAAGTCATTAGGGGTCAAGGTCTCAAGTGGAATGTCTGCGCTGTCCTGGACAAAAGCCGCAAGGTCAGAGGCAGTGGTACGACCTTGAAAGGGAGGAGGGGGGGGGGGATGATAATGTGCCGTTATATTTAAAAAATACTGCAATTCAATACAATAAATAAAAACATTCCGAATGGATGAAATAAAGAATTATCATTATTGTAATTATAATCATTATTATTATTATCATCATCATCATCATCATCATCATCATCATCATCATCATCATCATCATCATCATCACCATTACTATTATTATTATTATTATTATTATTATTTTTATTATTCGAATGTAAGCAATCCCACCAACCTACAGACCTACTGACCAAAACCCTTACCTCCATAGTACAACTCCATGCCTCCCATTTCTTTGAGAATAGCAAACGAAGGAAACTTCAAGATGTGCAGGTTCTGACACGTCTCTCGCATCTGAGAACAATCCACTCGTCCCACCTAGAAAAATACAGATGAATATATGGGTTTATAGCCCACATCCCAATACAAGTAATAAAATTCACAGTAAAAGTCCTCAACAGGCTGTGTCATTCAAGGATAGAGATGTGATGATAGTTTGTATACCCACACATAGACAGGCTCACAGACTTTAAGTCATTTATCTCCCAGCAGGCCATGGCATGCAATATCCTTTTCAACTCCCTTGGGAGCATACAGTAGAGTATCCTGTTCGTCTCATCATACTAAAATACTGACAATAACTTCCTCTAACCTGAAGCTATGTACTCATTCACACCTGAGTCGAGTGGGGGGAAAAAATGTACAGAGTCAACATTGGCAGCTTCCTCCAGAATTCGAACCCAGGACCTCTTGAGTCGAGTTAGCATAACCAATAGGGAAAATAATCAAATATAGGTCATTATTACCATCTTATTAGTTTTTTTCCACTATAGCATTGAGAGCCTCAAGTTACATCTCCATCGAATGTAACATCCTCAAATAAGTACACACACACATTCACCAAATGCACGCATCCACCCATCAATGATAGGCCAGAATTGGTAAATTTGACCCAATGATACAGATACAGATGCATGAATCACTATTTACCTTGTAGTCCCTCAGCAAGGCCGGCAACTTCCTCAACTCCAGGTCCTGGTTGTCTCTGCCTCCCTCGATGAAATGGATCAACCAGGTGTCAGCACGGTCTTGTTTCTGGTCCATCAAGTCCTGAAAAGGGAAAGAGTTTTAAATAAACGCCTTTAATTGAATAAACACTTTTAGTGTACTAGACATCTGTGGCAAGCATTAACAGATAGCACATTTGTGCAAGCATTGAACACTATCAAATCAAACAATTGTTCTTGAATTTGTTTTGTTTTTGTTTTTATGGTGTCTGTTTAGATTTTTCATTTGTTTTTTAAAGATATTTTAAATGTTCAGGTTTTTTTTATATTGAAAAAAAAATCTGATTAAATTGTATCTTATGTATTGGTCTATTTATTTATAGCTGCTAATCAAAAATACTAAACTCAAAGAAAAGAAAAAGAATAAAGAAAATAAAGAAAAAAGAACCAACCCATAGGACAAATTATTTACATTATTTTCCCATACCATTCGGGAAGTAACGACTCACTCATAAAATTTTTGGTTCAACTTAGATCAGCACATTCCTATTTCATTAGCATTTCATTTATTTCCAAAATTATCATCATGTCTCTGTGTTTTTCAATTAAAGAGATTGAAACTACAACCCCGAAAACCAGTTACCGTGATGACGTCTTTGTTCAGCATTTCCACGTCGGGGAGTTGTTCCATTACAGTCCTGGCAATGTCCCTAGCCTCAAGGCTGGTGATTTCCTACAAGGAAAAAATGAAACAGACAAAAAAAACAAAACAAGTTACTGTCAATTCCATTGAAAATTTTTACACTGCAGTCAAACTTGTGTGAGACAGCCAACCTTCATGCCCGACAAAAGTGGCCGCCTTAGACAGATGGCCGCCATACACAATTTGACATATTTCAAGAGTCAGAAAGTATATTGTCACTAGTTGTGTGATCTCTCCATTGTCGTGTGGGTTGGGGGCCGGGATGAGTGTTGGATGTATGTCATATGGGTGTGTATGTGTGTCAGTTAGACTCAATTTCAGTGTATGTATGCAGTGTCTGAGTGTGTTATCTTGTATGCGTGTGTGGCTGTGTGTGTGTGGATGTGTATGTGTGTGCATGTGTGGATGTTTATGTCTGTTCATGGAATCTTTGCATAAGAATGTGAATGTTTGCTAATATTTGTATATTCCAATTATGGAACAAAATTTGCATTTTAAGGGACAAAAAAAAGATCCCATTATCATCAGTATCATTCCTCTTACCAATCCATGCTGTGGCAGTATTTGGTCCTTGGCGTAGAAATACGTCCCAAAGTCACGACCCATTTCCTCGCACAGAGTGGGGTCAGAATGACAATCAATTTGGCCAACGTTCACCAGGTCTGCCTGCAATAGAATCATCATTGTCAAAACTGTTAATGAAACGACATGAAAGGAATGAATGGCATTTGCAAAGCGTTTACATGATCATCACCATGTTATAATAAGCACTTTAAAAAAACACATTTGCCCCAGGAAAGCAACGGAAGACTCAATACTTAATATGCCTGCCACATGCTGCCTGACTGATAGGCATGAATACAATTATTGGACAAGGACAACCCTGTTTACAACCGAGGGGACCTCTGAATTCAAAGCCCATCTCTGTTAGGACGAGGTAATCAGGGCTAAGTGTCTTACCTAAGGACACAAACACCGGAGAGCCAATACATTTCATTGTATATAAATATTGTGGTGACAGTTTTGGGTCCCACCTATTCACTGGCCATGATTAATGTTGCTTGACAATTCCAAGTGAGTTGTGTTTACTATTCGGCCACTGACGCCCCTAATAAGTTGATGAATATTGAAACAATTGACCATCTAAAGCCAGAATAGGAGAGTTATTTAGATTGGTTTTTCCACACAATCTGATCTTGCTATTCTTGAAGTACAGAAAAAATGGTTGAAGTTTTGCATTAAACATTGATGCCCTCTAGATTAGTCAATTCATATTTCATCGGCACTTTGTCATCTTATTTCCAAAAATAGAATGCCTTTGGATTTTTCACCAGAAGTGATTCACCCTATGAAATGAAGACTAAAGACATAATGCATGTCACAAAAGACAAATCCATATGCAACAGTTCAGTTTGAGCATCTCAAAAAAATGTGACAGAGGGGAACCTCCGTCTCATTGATATGTGCAGCCTATTACTCTACATAGAAAGGGCAGGACATAAACATAGCCGTACTAATTGGAAAAAAATAAAAAATTATGCATGTCCAAAATTTTGTAAAAGGGTTTACTCACTAGCATGGACGCCAATTTGAGGCAAGTCTTTGACTCCAGACAATCTGGTAACAAACGCAATGAAAACATAAACATATCATTGACTCGTTCTTTGGCTGTATTGCATAAGTTCTTAAAACAAAGTTATACTTTTTTAATGGATGATAAAACAGGTAAATGAGTAGTAATGGTCAAAGCACTTGCTTTGGGATGCAGAGCTCTCAGGCTCAAAGCCTGCTTCAGACTGTACTTGGGATCTTTCAGATTTTACAAGGCTGTGTCCAATAAGTCATGTATTGCAGATACATTTCAAACAGTAGGTACTTCTTTTAACATGACCTAACAGTTTCCATAGACCCTATGAGGCTAGATGAGTCAATGTCTAGTGAACACTTTATCATTTTTTGCCTGTAGCAGGGTAACCAGCTGGTGCTGCAGTGGTTTGAATTCCGGTGAAAGCACTGGATTTTTTTCTCAAAACCATGATCCCACTTTGAGGTGCGGCACTGCGGCCGGCATCAGGGTTATTCCCTTCTACCCTCTGAATAGACTCAAAAGACAAATTTCCCCCTGGGATGAATAAAGGAATGTATGTTGTCATCATCAACATCATCATCATTATTAGTATGGTCATCATTATTGTTATCATTATCATTATCACTAATAATTAGAAGGTAAAATAATGGTTTCTCATCATATCATCCTCTTACCTCCACCAGCCCCACAGAATGTGATCAGCCAGGGGAGGTTATCATCTTCGTCGTGGACTGTTGCACGGAAATTTCCAGACCACAGCTGATGGTGAATGGCCTTGACATTGTGTAGGGCGTGCTCCACCATGACAGACACTGTTCGGTCTCCGTAGTATTTCTCTTTCTGGAGTAAACAAGAGTTATCTTAGGTCAGTTTCAACGGAGATGATGAACAAAGACATAGATAGACGATAACGATGAGTCTTTAGTCCCATATCCCCATACACACACACACTCACAGATTACACTACAGGTCTGAGAGGCAGGCATTTTATTTGCTTGTTTTGGTTTGGTTTTTTTTTGGGTTTTTTTACATTTCAACCAAATTTCTTCTGTTTTGTTAAATTTGCTCTGATACCGTCTCACTATAATTCAATTCATCTAGGGTAACAGTAACAGCAAACGTTGCTTCGTTGTACATTGTTGTTCAATTTACTGTAGAGGTATTTGGACACAGTGGGTTCATCGCCTGCTCTTTTTTAGGGATAAAGGGGACTTGATAAACAAGCACACAAACACAAACATCTTTAATTTAATTCAAGGGCGAGAAACTGATAGCCTGTTACCAGATCCGACATCCACAATACTGAACCAAGACCTTCTATATAGTGGCTATAATGTAGAAGGCCTTGACTGAACCTATTTATCCTGTTCCCGTGCTTGATTTTGTACTTGCATGTAGTTGTAAGAACAAAAATAACCCAAGCAAATTTCCATTTTTATTAGGAACAAATATATTTATCTTATCTTATCATATTTTATGATGATTATGCTGATATCATAGCTTCCAGGAATAAATTATTTCAATATTCTGCATCATTTCTAGCATTAAAAATTGGGAATTATCACAAATACATGGAAATTTTTAAAAAGAAAGCAACAAAAAATAACAAAGGCCTTGGGGGAAAAAAATATTTTAAGACTTGGGACTGATTTCCTGGAACCACTAGCATGTCTGGTCACAGCTTTGGTAGTAGGTCATTGGGTCATTATTATTCATAACCTGTATATAATACAAACCACACGTACCTGTGGATAGAAAACCAAGGATGGATAGGACCGGATTCCCTGCATTCGACACAGCTGCCACTCGTCTTCACAGTTGACGGCTCCAATGCGGATAACACCCTCCAACTCCTTTGCCAGCTCGCGCCACTGTAGGAGGCAAGAACAGACATGACTATAGTTACTAGTTATATTTCAACTTCCAAGACCTCAATGCAATAGTTATCGCTCACAAGAAACATAAACAGTCATTCACTGAAACAATTCAAGATGTTTTATTGACACTGATATTCGTTACAAAATTTTTCAAAAATGTTCAATTGTATCTTCACTTTTTCCTAAATATCAATTTTGGGAAAAGGAAAAAAAATTGAAATTCTAAAAAAAAAACCACCCAGTACTGAGACAGAGAGGTTGTGCATGTAAAAATGGCCTGGTAGTAAGTGAGATAAAATGATAAACTTACAGCTGGCGCCAACTCATGACAGTGAGAGCAATGAGGCGAATAGAAATTGATGAACCAGGGCTCATCTGTGTTCTCCACTATTTGCTCTGGAAAAATTGAACAGGTACAAAAATATAACATTGGATGGATAAATGAATGAGTATATAACATATAACACACCACTTCTTTTCCATTGGGATACATAAAGAGTAATTAATGACAGATTCAAATATAAAATTTGAAAAAAAACCCCAAAAAACAGAAAAACAAACAAACAGCTTTCCCACTGTAGGCCTTCATCATGTAAAACTTGCATCAATACTAAGTTTGATCAAAACTTGTGGAATACAAATGATATCCAACTACACTTATGTAATATCTATCATAGGTGTATACACGTACTTCTTTTAATTCCATAATCAGAGTCATTTCTGATAGAAGGGGAAAAGGATGTTACCAAACCAATTAGTACAGACTACAGCATTGTATTCATGTATGACCAAAATATTTCATGAAAGATTCACTCACCAAAATCCACCCTGCTGAGAGTGATAACTTCAACGTCATCGTCATAAATACCTGAGGGAGAAATCATGTGGAATTGGTTGTTATTGTCACAGAGAGGTCTGTGAGAGCAAACTTTTAATCGTAACCTAGTTATAAGATGGGTAAAACTTTATGTTTAGGCACGAGCGTCTGTGCATAGGAGGAAATAGTGTCACCCCTATCGT
>JARFNW010181474.1:0-16948 GCA_031763155.1 Dirona albolineata
AAATAAGAGAACACACGGTCACATTCAATTCGGTCAGAGTGAGGTATGAATGTATACACACACACAGACACACAGACACACACACACACACACACACACACACACACACACACACACACACACACACACACAGAGTCACACAAACACACATTCAGACCACTCTGTTGAATTGCTTTTTTATTTGTAATATATAAAAATCTCTGGTTATTTGCAGCTTATTTTCCTTCACATTAACCCCTCCAAAAAATATACTACTGTTTCCATAAAATCCAGAGAACAAAAATAGAAAAATTCTGCAGAGCCTTGTGTGTTTTAGAGATGGTGCTTATCCCAGTTTCTGTAACATGAAGCGGAAAAAGCGAGGACCCTATGGAAGGAACATTTGTCTATTGCAGATTACTTCCATAACAGTGAGCAGTTAACAATAGCTACCCCCGTGTCGAATGATGCAGTCAGAGAAACGCATCTTGTCCAACAGTTCCAATTTTTGCGGAGATTAAGTGCAATGTCTAACCTCTCTGCCACACACTAAATAACAACAAGATTCAATTCAAGATAATCTAAAGATAGGAGATAAAGATGAGTTTCTGTATTCCCATACAAGTAGACCTACAGGCTCACAAACTTTACATCATTTATCCATCAACAGGCTGTGTACTTCAAAGTCCTTCTTTTAGAAGTGATGACCAAAATATACTGTTAACTTTTTTTTATAGGAAATTATTTCAAATAGCCCAGTCAATTCTTTGATGTGGCGAAACAGCATTCTACTATGGTGCTTTCTACATAAATACAAAGCAAACTAGAAGCTTGGGGAAGTGTAAAACTTGCTGTAAAATAATCTAAGGTATCTTAAGGGTGGCGAACACAGACAGACCAATTGCATCGAGATTTTATCCATTTCTGTATCTAACAATAATTTGTAGAAATTTAGTGAATGCTTCACGCTAATGATTTCTTTTTCTATCTAGAAACCAGCATTAAATACATGACATTGATTGAGAATTTTTTCATGATTTATTCCTGTAAGCTAAGATATCTGTGTCATCTGCAAACGCTCAATACATAACTGTCTTAATCTGGCAACAACTGTATACAAATTCACCAAAAACATCTTTAAAAGTTCTCTGAAAATATTGATTGTATACAATAACAGGATGCAATATTGATAGACTCATTATGAGTCAGATAATAAGGGAAAATAAAATAGATAGAATCCAACTGACACAATCAAAAACATTTATGTGTCAGCTAAATCAGCATAGATATTACTTGGAGATGCTAGAAATCTTCCACAAAAAATCCATCTTAGGAAATATATTTTTCTCATAACTCAAGGCTGTGACTAGTGATTGATTTGGATGAGGTAAGCGAGGAGTATATGAGTTAAAATCATTACAAATAGTCCTAGCAGAAAAAAAGGTACTACGTTATACCAAATGGTGATATACATGGCTTAACTTTCAGCTTATTATTTTATATGAAAAACTAATTAACACACGCAATGTGCTTCAAAAAACTTGAATAGAGTTACCTATACCAATCATGCATTACTTCTAACAAATAATAATTTGTGCTGCCCATCTATGTCCAAATAGTTAGGCGCAAAGATTTTAGTGACTTGAAGTAGGTAACAGAGGTTAATATTTAAAAAAGGCTGGTGTTCAAAACAAAATAAAATAATAATCAATTGCTGATGAGGGGAGAGTTAGCAAGTGACAGAGGACATTTTAATCTGAGATTGTGCATCTTATGGAGGGAAGAAAATGGTCTTGTGTCAAACAACACACTGTGATTGCATCTACAACATTCACCCAAATTTTCTAATGAATCACTTTGAAAATACTTTATATTACCCTTCTTAGCCTTACATGGAGCTAGCTGGATTTATTCTCTACGAATTTCTATTGAAATAACACCAACAACAAATTACCTGCCAATACAAGACCTGTCACTGCCGGAGTAACTGCTTATGCTAGAGTTTATACCTGTATCTTCATCTGAATCACTGGATAGCAAAAGAAATGTGCCCATGAATAATTTACTGATCATTAGAAATCTTTTGTGTTAAACATTCAAATATGAAAAATGTGTTAAGTTGGATTTGTTTTGTTTTTAAATTGTGTTTATTAAAACATTTTTGTAATCTTACTTAGAGGAAGGAGAATTGTCCATACCATGAGTCATAAAATGATAATTACCAAAATCAAAAGTATTCATATTTAGTCAAACAGTAATACTCCAAAACACAGAATCAAATGAGTGGAAATCTTACAACCAACTGAAATTGAAAATAGAGTGTGAGAGTGGTGGAAGCATAGTGTATAGCGTCATCAATTTATTGAGGTGATTTTGTCACGAGTATGATTTTCAAATATCATGTTTGAGTCAGATGTTTCTTGCAAATGTGACTACGGCCACAAGGAAAACAATTAACATCAAAATATGTGTGACGATACTCCCTTTACGATGACTAAATTTATCTACATGTTAATCATTTCTGTAAGAAACTATGTGTATTGTCGATAAGTTTTTTATTACAAAGTATGTCAAATTGAAAAAAAGAAACAAAAGAATTATATTAAAAATTTAATCATGCTTGTGATATGCTACAAACAAAAATAAAAATCATGTATTGAATCGTAACATTTAATTACAAAGTCCTCACTGCTTATAAATATCAAAAATAAAAATGTTATTGAGCATTCTTCAAACAAGACACTTGTCACAGGACTTTCTCAGGTTTCAATTCGTTTTCATTTTCACATTAACATGCACAATCACGAATGGACACAGAAACACGAATTACAAAATTATTTGAAAAATAAGTTTTGCATTCAGTTATAAACACCAAGGACCAGTGTAAAAAAACGTTTTGACTCGTATAAAAATTTGTACATAATTTAATCAAACTAAACTTGAAGAGCTATGAAAATCTAAAATCCATTCAGACTAAATACATAATGAATACTAACTAAAGGCAGTGCAAGGGGGAGGGGGAAAGGGGGAGGGGGTGGTGATGTTGTGATCTTCAGTTTTGACGAAAGAAAAAGTAAGAAATAGTAGAATTTGGACAGATGAATTCCCACTCCCAAACCTGGGGGACCCAATGTACTGGGGGACCAAAGTGACCGAATGCAAGGTGACTGGCAAAAATAAACAAAATTTGAATAGATCAAAACAAAATTTCAGGACAAAGAGATGGACAAAATCAAATGATAAAACTTAAAAAACCAAAAACCCCAAACTCAGATTGCAAGACGTGTTCTTATACCTGACTCTTTTCAAAAATTGTAACATGATTCTGAAATCAGCATGAAAATAGAGGTCAATATTTATCAAACTCAAATAGAGGTCAATATTGATCCAACTCAATCTTACAAGGCATATCAATATACGTATCAAACAACAGAATTCACCCGACAGCTCTCATTGTAGATATTTTTTTGGTCAGTAACATACCGTAAACACAGAAAAATATACCTTACCACCCTCTCTTTAAATACCAAGCCAAATATTCATCTTAAGTATATATATATCCAGCCCTTCACCCGGCCCCATAAGGTGCTGTTGCCCAGGCATTCCCAAGAAGGAATAAAGATAATCCATCAAGCATTAGCCTGATGTGAACAAGAATCACCCATGTTGTCCAAATTAATCTATTCTAAAACTTTCCTTTTAATCATCCTCAACACTAGAAACATTCTTACTTGAGAGCGTGTTAACTTTTAGAATTAAATTAAATGTAATAAAGATCTCTGTACTTTCTAGATGAGCTTTCATTATAACATTTAGCAAAATCCTATTAAAATCATATTATTATAAATTTTTATTTGAACATATAGCATAAATCAATCCATGAATGCAGGAATTCAGTCATCGTATTTTCATAACAACTGTGGGGCTAACTGTATATATATCGACATAACCTTTACCCAATATGTGAAAATATCTTCTTAGAGACCTAAAATGGAAACTCTGTACTAAGGCTTAGGTCCTGCGCATAATGAGATAAAGGAGAATCAAATAAAGAATATGTATCAATATCATTGTCATTTATTGACTGTATCGCCTGTGGATGTTATTTTGATGGTTCCCAGTCCCCAGTGGTGGTGATAGGAATCCATTGCACTGAGTTCCTATCCATTTCAATCATGGCTACTTAATATTTAAGTGCCATACATAACTCAAACAGCAAGAAATTGCAATTAAATTGCACGCTTTGCTGCAAAGTTGTTTCTTTGTTATGTGCCTAGAATCTGCTATAAACCAATGACAAATATTGGGAATTCTAAAATTATTTGTATCCGTAAGCAGAGATCTGTATCATCTGCATCACCTCAATAGACGAATTCCACTTTTTCAATTACATCATACTCATTGTACTGGTGGTCACATGGCAGACATTTTAAATCAGAGATCTTTAGCAAAGAAACATAAGATGAAACATAGAGACCTAATTCCTCTGTAGTGAGTGGTAACTATATTATTACTGCCATTCTTTCTTACCTTTGAACTTCAATCCATGATTTGTTTTTGAAGACAGAAGACTTGGATAAGGACGCAATCAGCTTGTCTTCATTCTCAAATTCTCTCTGTATATTTATAGAATAACATGGGTAACTTAGTTTATGCAACAGGTAGCCGACATCAACACACAATTACTTTACACTTATCTTATTCGTATCCTTATACTTTTTACAAAATGTTTCTCAAAATAATCTGCATCTACAAATGGCTGTTATATTTGCACCTATCTGAGTACCTTGAATTTTAATCCAGCATTTGGCCTCCTGCTTCATCAGATGTGATTTTTGGCTTCAAGTCTCCTTGTTGCTGGTTTATAATTTCATTTTAAATCATATCTATCATTAAATTTTGAAAATAATGTCAAATGAACTTGTTTTCAACTCTCGCACTAGTAAAGAAGATGATCATGAAAATAATAGTTTCATTTTCAAAACCAATACAATTTTTCTGTTTATATTCAAAGTTATAGAATTTGTACTTTACTCAGATTTTACTTGTGATCAAGAGAGTGAATATCTTTTTAAAAATTGTGCAGTAAAGTTATTAACTAAAAATAGAACCTTAAATTTATTTTGGTCACATTCTTTGTCAAGATCCTAACAATTCCATGTTTCTTCACCTGCAAATTCTTGGCAATCTCGCCCGGCTTTGTCTTTTCGTGTCTGGGCCTGTTTTTCTCTTTGTTCTCCGGAGAAAGTCTGGTTGGTGGAGAATGACTTGCTCGAGGGAAATAGACAGGACTTGCACTTCGCTCAGGTGTCATGCAATCACTCCTGTTCCCAGAAATAAAAAATACACAGTCAACATAGACAATATAAAAATGTACAGAGGCACATATTGGAAAATTGATGATATCAATATTTTATTGAATTTAGTAAAAGTGATGTCGTCACAGGTTTTAGCAAAGCTTATGGGGGGAAAAACATTTCAAACTTTGGGGATCTGGACAACAGTCTGATCCTATGAATTGAGGGGTTAGGTTTGTACACTTAGTTTCTCCCACACAGCTAACAGTGTAAATGGGAAGAAAAATGTATGGATTCAAATTGACATTCTTTGAAGCAGTATAAAAGGAAACAGGAAGCAGAAGAATAAGAGTTACAATTACACGACAGAGTGAATACTCGAGTCAAAGTAGGGTTATCAATACATTGTTTCTTTTAGGCCTATTTTTCAGTAAGTAAGTTTGAGGACTGTGACAATCAAGTAGAAGTTAAAAAAGCAAACCTGTTTTCATCTCTCAAGGAGCTCCGATTTAGGGATGGACTGCGACTTCTAGAGACGTGTCGGTTCCCAATCTTCAAAATGCTTTGACGAGGTGACGCTCCCACAGATCCCAAACTTGTACTTCTTTTGTTTGTGTTGTCACCGAAACGGCCAGATCTGTCTGCACTCTCATTTCGCGCTGAATGGTATTTGGGATAATCTGTGTATTGGCGTTTGTCAGATGAGTATGCGCTTCGTTCGGAGCTGAATCCACGATTAGAAGAGCTTCTTGCTCTGGATGACGACAGTGATCTACTGGGTGAAGTGGATGTGTTGCTCTCCAGATAAGGGATAAAACGCAACTTGTCTTGATTGTTTACCCTAAATAAAAGATTTTCTCTTTCTCTTTGCATGTCTCGTTCAATATCCTGAAGAGTTTGGTCAATCAATGAGCTATCAAGATTGGACGTGCTGAAGTAAGCATCGTCGTCAGGAAATAAAGACGCACGATTGGATGAGTTGGGACTACAACTGCGACTCCTCGGTTGATAGCTTTTCCTATGAGGATAAATTTCTCTGTCTGACGGGGACAATTCATCACTGAAATAACGATGTTGACTAGTAGATCCTCTTGGGGTGTTGCCGGGCGAAGAAGAAAAAGACGTGTCAAGCAGTCGGGAACTAGTATCAGCATTAAAACCAAACCTTGCAGGGAGTTCCATACTAGCCTGAGACCCAGAAAATATTCCTTCATCGGAATCTAAGGGTTCATAACTTCTTTGTGAAGATTGACGTTTGGGGGCTTCCTCTTGCTCCATGTCATCAAGCATACCTCTTTTCTGATAACTGTGTATGATCTGTTTCACTCTGGCTGTCTGCTCTCTTCTATGCAGTGAGTCAAACTGTTCAAAGATTTCCTGGCGTTCTCTCCTCACTTTGCAAAGGCATTCCCTCAGTTCATCCATGGTCTGCATGGTTTTCACCTGGTTTCTCTTCATCTTGTCCATTTCCTGGGATTGAAAAAAGACATTCACTTGCATTTAATCTCACCAAATATCATCCCCATTCCCCCCCCCCCCCCAAAAAAAAAGAAAGAAAAATGGAACAAATTCATTTCAGAAGATTCATTCTTTGCAAAACATGTGTGAGAGATAAAAATATTGACATTTTTTTTGTAATTTCAAGAGTGTGGAGAGGAGATGAACTGATGCAAGTAAAGGAATGTATTATTGAGACGTATGAAGAAAACATTTTCATAAAGATTAAAAATAACACTATTAGTATCAGAAAGTAATGAAGTTTTGCATTCAATGTAGACATCACTTATCCCTTTTTAAGTATAACGATGTAACAAAGACATGGTCTGTCCCTCTCTAGATAGGACATTGGTTCA
The DNA here is from genome assembly GCA_031763155.1 of Dirona albolineata. Taxonomy (NCBI): domain Eukaryota; kingdom Metazoa; phylum Mollusca; class Gastropoda; order Nudibranchia; family Dironidae; genus Dirona; species Dirona albolineata. The sequence goes on from JARFNW010181474.1 coordinate 7,130, forward strand.
TTACAGATTGTTTTCCAATCTATGGTTGGTACTCAGGAACCTATTTCTACATCTGGGTCAATTGATCAATCTTACCCAAGAATCTAAAAAAACCAATTCTGTGAACCCACATTTCAATGCGAGTCAAACCTCCTGCCCACTATGCCTCCCAAAAAAATACATCATAAACTGCCCTAAAAATTCAAAGAAAGCTAAATCTGTTTATTTACATTTTTCATTTTCTCATTGTCCGTCTCAGCATTAGCCAACCTTGTCACCAGTCTGGCTTTTTCCTCCCGTAACACCTCAATCCCAGGTTTGCTATCCACCAGAGACTTGTCCAGCATGGTGGCTGTGTGGTCCAGCTCTTTCTCAAGCTGTTTGTTATCCTTGTGGACCTAGAATATTGAAAAAGTCAAACACAATGTTTTTTGTTTTGTTATCCAAATCTCTTTATACCGCAAAACAGTGTAAGTGCAAGTGTAAGGGCTGAATCCATGCTTGTTGTTTGGACAGTGCCCAGGGAAGAAGCACCAGCATGCAGGCACCTTGTCAAAACACATGGTTAGAACGTAGGTGGAAAGTCTATATTGGATCAAGACATCAAGACAAAAGCATCTCTTGGTCATGATCAAAACAAGATTTCTGTAGCTTGATGATTATTCCCCTCAGTTGTGAAAGGAATATGGGGGATTTTGCCACCCAAGCATGCATTGTTAAGCCTCCATCAGATCATGGTTATTATCATAATTATTAAGTAGTTTGTGGATTACTAGTCAAAAACATTTTCCTACAAGGGACGGTACTTAAACATTGAACATAATCATAAGGCAAGATAACCTAAGTTGTTTCCCTTGCATCCATCAACCTTAAATAATAATCAACTCAAAACGATAAAGAACAGACAAAAGCAGCAAAAATACACAGAAAACGTGGGCCTTATCAAATTTATGACACTGTAGACTCAGGGTTAAGATCATGGACTCATATACTAGATCAACCAGGCCTGAACCCTTAGATTTGTGAAAATGTACTTTATTCATGGCTAGCTTCTCTGTGACGACAGGGATGCCAAAATATTTGATGTTTTGGTGCTCGTCGTATATTTGTTGTGTTTTTACTCATAAAATTTCAATTTTCAATTCTTGGGATCAATAAGGAATGTCAGTAATTGTTATGCTACCCGTCATAGTTTAGATTTCAATTAAAAGTAACGACATCAATCAACTTTTAACCACCCATTCGCAATTCCAATATACTTATTCATTACAATCAATTACGATATCAAAGGCAAAAAACACATTTCTCAGTACATACCTCATGCACAGTATTTTCCATTTCTTTCAACTTTGATTCCCAGTTATCTGCCCTTTGTCTTTCCTGTTCCGCTTTACATCGCAGTTCCATATTCTCTGCTTGGGATTTGGCAAGATGGTGTCGGCAGTCATCCAGCACTTCATTGGTGTGTCTCAGTTTGTCGTGGATTTCATGCTTGGCATTATTCAACTTGGCTTGAAGAATATCGTGCTCTACAATGGCACAAGCTAAGGCTTGTTTCAACTCAATCACTTCACTTTCCGACAAGTCTCTACGAGAAATCAGACGCTTCCATTTTTCTTGCCGCCTTGGATCGAAGCCCTCAGGGGTGCTGAGATCATTGCCCCAGATTTCCGGAGTGACACTTCGCGATGGTCCGCTGTATCCTAGACTGATTCCTCCCGCACTCCGTCCTCTGGGACTTCGTGATTTTGGCAAGGTGGGGCTTCGACTGGCTGAGGTAGACGTGTAATGTCTTCTTGTGTCACGCCTTGACCCAACTGGTTGTTTGACCGAGGTGGAATCATGTTGTGATGACAGGTTGGCTCGACTGCTAACTTCTAACAAAGGACAAGAATTATTTCTATCAAATTTACAAGGTAGACTGGTCTGTGTTGCAAGGATAAGTTCATTGTCTTCTTCGTGAACATCTCGTGTCAGGTACGAAGGATCTGCTATTCTACTGTTAAATGCACCTGATGACCTATGATGTTGACTATGACTTCTGCCCATACCTTCGTCCTCCATCATTTCGACCTTGACCTTTAAGGTGTCAATTTCTTTACATAATACTTCAATAAATTTAGACTGAGCTGCAGGATCGTCATGGCTGTCCGAGTAAGAGTTTTGTTCCCTCCTTCGTTTCTGCATTTCCCATGCCTCTCTCCTGGGGACACGTCCTGACCCCCCTCGTCTCGGAGTAACCTCATCAACTCCATTCTCCTCCACCTGACTGGCATAGCTTCTATCGGAATCCAATCCTAAATCTAACCTTGTGACCTCTGGATATTTCTGTTCTGATGCTATTGGCTTCCTTGGGGATAGCTTGTGTGTTCTTCCGGGGGAGACGTGTCGGGGGGAAGATGCAATGGCCATTATACGAGATGAGGGCCGTTCATCTTCCACAACTCTAGAATTCATTCCAAGATTTCTCAGCAGCATTTCTTCTCTCAGTGACCGATTTCCATGAGCACCATCTGAATTCTCTTTCACTTCTGTACTGTCTGAAAGGTGTCTGGGGTTTGAGGTATGACTTGGAGAGAGAGATCTAGATCGGCTTCGGGGTGAAACTGACAACATAGCATTTTCTCCCCTTTCAACTTCATCGGCTGATGCAAAATTTCGTCTAAAGGGGGAGGAGGAGTGAACTCTTGGGGATGCCACAGAAGCTGAGGCAAAGGAAGTCGTTTCCCTTTGCACAGGTGACCTTGAGGAGGTTTGGAAACGAACCCTGGATCCTCCAGAGGGGGGTGGATGAATTGTCCTGGCTTCTTCGTTGCCCATGGTCATCTGGACACCTTCACGTGCCTGCTTGATGGCTTCAATGAGAGCAAGTACTTCTGGTCCGCTGGTTTGCATGAGAAATTTTGAGGCATCCGCTGCTTTCAGTCTCATGTCTTCAGGTAACTGGGATAACACCGCATCGAGGCTCTGATCAGAGGAAGCATTTCCTTTGACACTGGATGTGCTCTGTCTGATGCTGGGTAAATTTGAGGACAACGATGGCTGAAATCTCATGCTGCTTCTACTTGAAAACTCACTTGATCTGCTTCTCATTGAACTGAGGTCTTGGGTACGACTTGAGACTGGCTTTACCTCTGATGATTTTGACCGTGAAGTAATATCAACCCTATAGTTACTTATGAGAGGATGCCTCGGTGATGGTTCTTCAGAGACAGACACTCCAGATAATCTATCCATCGTGTCCTCCCATTGTAATATATAATCCTTTGGTCGTTTTATTTTGATTCGGGTTCCTTCCTCCCCGTGGTTTCCAAATCTCCGCTCACTTTCAACTGATCTGTCATTAACAAACGGCACCGTTGGGGCTCTGGGTTCTTCAGAATTTGTACTCATTGTATTCACATTTCTCTGCTCAACAATTGATGTCCCGTGTAGATTTCTCCTCTCTAGATTGCTATTTGTTGGACTATCTAAACTTCTCTGATCAAGACCATCTGTTTCATTTCTGTTCCTTGAAATACCATTTATATTTGAACTTGTTGGATTCAAATTGTCTGTTCCATTTCTGTTTCTCCTATAACCATTACCATTTTCATCACGTCGGTATCTAGAGGGTTTGTTAGATCTTTCATCTTTCACATTCTCTGCAGAGCTTGGCACTGCATCGTTGTCAGCTTGTACTATGATTTGAACGGGAGGTTTATCCCTGACAGCTAAGGAACTGCTGGAATAATCAGAGAGTGTGTCTGTCTCCTTTTCACTAACTCTTTGCGATTCAGTTTCTTTGTCATCTCTCTCAGACTCTGAGTTGATTGGGAACTGTTCTACGACCCTTTCACTAATTGTCTGATGTAGGATTCCACCACCTCCGTCATTTTTCAATGGAGAAGATGCTCTATGTGGGGACGATTTTTCTCGTCCCGAAATGAGAGATCCTGTGGAGGACCAGTCCGACGTCTCATTGCCGTCTGCAGCTGTTTGTTCAAATAGACTTTTGCTCCTTGTACGGCCACTGTTCGTATCTGAGTTAGCAGAGCTTGACCTTCCACCGGAATGCGACCGGCCTCTGTTGACAGGGGATTCTAATGACCTTGATCTTGGAGAGGTGGAATCGTTGGACAAAGACCGTGCTCTTTTCTCAAAGAAATGAATCTGGAACAAAAACAAATCTTAAATTAAATAGAACATAATCATATATTTCAAAAGATAAAATGTTTACCACTAGGCATCTTAAATATCAATATTACATCTTTTCAAAATTATAAACAAAAGCTACAATCATTGGTGTTACCATTTTGGGGACCAAGTGGTTTCGCCCATTTGATATTGATAATATCAAAATAACAAATCATTAATAGAGTGTACCTATTACAAGCTATTGTGACTGAGATTAAATAAACTTTCTATTCAATGTTAAACTGTCCTGATGTCTGACGTGGACAATCAATGTGCCAGAACTGTAACATTATCACTCAGAGATGTTTTCAATTGATTCGAATTGTCCAATTCAGTAACATCAAGAATGATATAAAACTGCCACACCCCTTTACAATACTCAAGTAATTTTCACTATGTGAGCAACTGTTCCATTAACAACAGACAATCTAAAACAAGTTTAGAACAAAACAAAAGTCATACGATAAATAAAAAATTTCGTCTCATAAAGATATAATATGTCCCATTTATAATTCTCAGTAAAATATTTTTTTAATCCATCCAAAATTTTGCCTTACTGCCATTTCCTTTAAATCTGAAAAAAAAAAAAATTCCACCTGTCTGTCTGAACAATTTATTATGATAATTGACATTCATTTATTTACCTTAGCCATAGCAGCTGCCTTGCCATCAGTGCTGAGCATTTCTCTCCTGGATGGACGGTCGGAGTATGACATCTGAGGATGAAAAGATAGTACAGTAGTCCCAAAGGCTATAAGCACGCCGCTAAGAGTACAATAGTGATAATGATGTGCTGCCAAAGCTATGTAGACATGAGTGGAGGTAGAGGTGGCCGCTAAGAGCCTGGTTCACCTAGGGGCATACTAACATATGACAAAGTCACATTTAAATGTGGATTGTCATGCTTCTTTATTTTTCCATGAATTTCTCACATTGTTGATGTCCTAATTATCTAGTTTTTAGGAAACTGTTTAAAGTTCCTTTATCAAGAAGGAATTACAATAGGGGGAAACATACGTTGCATAATAGTATTCCACGTTTACTTTAACACTCCACTCACCTCAAACAGGAAAAAATATGAAATTGTGATATAGCCTCAATTCAAAGTATAGCTGTAAATAGTACTCAAAATTCTTACTAATGAAATGTGACAAAATATTCTTCAAATGCTAAGCAAAATTATTATGACATTGCCTAAAATGTCATAATGAGATTAAAAATCACAATAATTTTTTTTTAATCAGCATATTTGAACAATGAAAAAACATACTCTTCGTTTTAAAAGGGACAAATATATCATCAGTGTGTGTTCGTCTGCAGTTCCATCCACAATGTCATGAGCCCTGAAAGCAAAATTATAATAAATAGATACACATGCAGATGTGAAGGGTTTGAATATAATCAAGAAACACAAGTATCATGGTTTTTAATGATATAAGAAAAATGGTTATGGTGGTTTTTAATACAAATTGCCATAATGCAGGGATACAAAATACACGTTATCACTGAATACAGTCTGCAGATTGTCATAACACCATTTCTTGAGTAAAAATTATACCCAAGATTCGACGAAGAAAATTCTAGCTTTGAAGTCATGTCTGAAAGGGACACCATCATCATCTGATGCCATTTTATACAGTTGGTCATCAATCGGTGATGTGTGTCTTGCATATTATTATACCAGTCTTCACATTTAACTTTTGCTCCTAAGCTTGTCCATATTCCACGAAAGTAAGTAAATCTTTTACATAAAATGTAATATACAAGTCTCGTAACACAAAAATATAAATAAACTCAAATATGAACCTAATGCATTAAGTTCCAATTAGTTTTGGTTCCGGAAGGATGAATTGAAATTACTTTGGTGCAATGCAGTGCACACTTCCCGCCAAGTGATTTGCCAATGTCTAAAATCAGCAAAATAGCAACCGCAATGATTTGGACTTTTTAAATTGTCTGTTGCCAGAGCTAGGATGTCTGCATCATCTAAATAGGTTCAATGTATCGGAAATTAATACAAACATACTTGATTATGTCCTTCTTGATCAAATATCGGTCTTGGATCTCCGTCAACAAGGAGTCGATGTACTCAGCTTTATCCTGGTAAGGAGGATAAGGAAATTAGACGACGCAAATAAACCCACATACTAAAACAATAAAGGAAAGGGGGGGGCTGGATAGCTGTAACAAATTCTAATCAATAACAATCAGAGCTGTAAACAACAGAAAAGAACCAGTGTCTGCTTTATGCAGAGTAAAAAAATAACAACCTGTTGAGATGTTATTAAATGAAATTGTTTGGCTTTAAATCAAAAATCCAAAAATAGTAATGGTAATATATAATTTATATTATGTACAAATCCACAAAGTGCTATAACATGATCAAACAATACTTTTTTATTTTAGAATAACAAATCTTAGAGCATAAAACAGCAACAACAGCAGATTTTAAAAAACCACATCAACAACAACAGCAAAACAACGATTTACAAAAATTACATCTTACTTTACCAAGTGTGTTGATGCAAAGTAAAAAAATTAAATACCAAAATATAAAAAGTTGTGAAAGAAAATATGCAATGGAACATCCTGATATAGGACCCAAATGATTCCAACTTTACACAAACAAAACAAAATGAGTAAATGTAGGAACATAACATATCTATACGCTGACTTGAAAGCAAATCTATTTTGTTTTACCTCTGCCTTTCCCATGCTACATCCAGCCATCTTCTCCAACAACTTCACAAACCAGCTACCGTTGCATAGACTGAAAAGTAATGATAACAATTTTAATGTCAACATGTCTGTAGAGGGTTGGTGCAATGCTACTTGCTGCCCTGTAAAAATTAAATACAGCAGACCCTTCCCCTTTACAGACCCTTCCCCTTCACAGACCTTTCCCCTTCACAGACCCTCCTCTCACCCCCACCCCCCAGAGATATGGGTTAAGTATCTGCAGCCGATTATTCCAGTTATCCCAGTGTGCCCTCTGAATAGACAATAAAGACAAACGTCCCTCTGGGATGAATAAAGGGAATTTATTTATCTTTATTCATTAATTATGAATTGATCAATCTTCATTTAAATCATAGTGAAACAAAGCATGAGATTGTTAACCAGCTTGAAGCCATCGTTCAAAGACACTCACTTAAAGCTTAACGTGTTTCTGGCATCAAAAGCTGCCCCCAGCTCTTCCTGGCACCACTCCAAGAGTTTCTTCTTCCCCGCTCCTACACTGCGCTGGATGGCATTTTGTCCTGGGGAGTGGAATTGGATGAGTAGATAATATGTCAAAGCCTTGTAAATACAAGACATACGATATTTTGATAGAAAGTTTTACTTGTTAATTATACAACTAGGTTTAAGAACTTTTAATTGGCATGTCGATGATTCAAAATTATAAGGATGATAATAACGAGGATGACAAGAACAAGAAAGGAGAAGATGATGATGATGTGGATGATGATGGTGATGGTGATGATGATGGTGATGGTGATGGTGATGATGATGGTGATGGTGATGGTGATGGTGATGGTGATGGTGATGGTGATAGTGATGGTGATGGTGAGGATGATTGTGATGGTGATGGTGAGGATGATTGTGATGGTGATGGTGAGGATGATTGTGATTACTTTGTCGTTCAATATCAGCAGTATGATGGGACTGATGGACGACTATTTATTTGTTATCTGTTCCCTTTAGAACAGTGATTACACAATGTAGGGATCAGTTCCATGTCTGGTCGAGGACAGTGTGTAAGACAGAAGGCACTTGATGCGAAGACCCAAGTAAAACGCATCCAGGTTAAGCGCAAGTCTGTGCCCCACTAGTGCACATGGCCTAATATAGAGCTGGAAAATCAATGGATCAAGATTTTTAAGGCAATCAGGGGATCAGCCCACTGTTACAAGAACCAATACACTGTTTCGATGATATTACTCATTTCAGGACCAGATCACATGATATTATAGCCTCATGTCTTCATCCAACAGCGATAGCAACTGAGCATTTTATCAAAGAGGCTGCTACACTGTATTATGCTACCAATAGAGTTCTTCATTCAACATCCCCAAGAAGATCGTATCATCTTACTGACGATAAGAGCCAGAATACAAATACATTTTTGGACGGCATCACTGCAGACATAACTTCCTATAATATGTAATCGTTATCCGACTTTACGGGCCAGGGGCCGTATTAACTGACCATACGTTAACAGTTAGAACATTTTTGCACAACCTTATTGCAGTGAATTATACTCACAATATAGCATGATTCATTGTATTTTTCATGACATTTTTAGAGTATAAAATTGTGCCAAAATGTGCTAACAGTTAACGTATGGTCTATGAATACCGGCGCAGGGGCCGTATTAACAGACCATACATTAACTGTTAGAACATGTGTGCGGACTGAGAATCACTATAATCACGTTATGTTGTGAGTAGAATTAATACAATATGAGTGTGCCAAAACACATTTATGCTAACAGTTAACATCTGGTCTGTGAATACGGTCGCATTAACTGTTAGAACATTTTGGCACAACCTTATTGCAGTGAATTGTACTCACAACATTTCATGATTCATTGTATTATTCATGTAATTCTCGAAGTATAAAATGGTGCCAAAATGTGCTAACAGTTAACGTATGGACTGTTAATACCGGCGCAGGTTAATGTTTCCCTCCCACTCGCCGCGCCGTGCCACCATTTACTGTATGTAATTACTGATACAGGGATCGCCGTTGCGACCTCATTAGGCGTGTTTTCATTGCCTGACCAGGTGATTAAGGGATAGGTGTGGTCGTATATATGTGTACGTGTATGTGTGGGTGGGGGTGGTGGGGTGGGGATGGGGGTGGGGGTGTATTGAGAGCTAACTGGGAGGGTGTGGGGGAAAACCTTGAGAAAGTCGCCGTCTTGGATAATCGATATGTTGTTATTGAAATGGGTGGATACAGGTATATGGTGGTCGGAAATTGTGTGTGTGTGTTGTGTGTGTGTGGGGGGGGGGGGGGGGTGAGGAGGTGGTGGAAGAAAAGAAGGAGAATGATGTTGATGATGAGGATGATGATGATGGTGGTGGTGAGGAGGAGGATAAGAAGGGAGAGGTCGGTGGATGTTGATGATGTTAATGTTGATAATGATGATGATGACGATGATGATGATGATTATGATGATGACAATGATGATGATGATGATGATAATGACGATGAGGATGATGACGACGACGACGACGACGACCACGTACAGTCAAAAGGATTAGAATTGCAATGAGAATATACGCAGAAAATACAAACAGACATCACATAATGATGTAGGTAGACTTCGTAGGCCCGGAGAAAGGTACACCGAGAAGGTCCACGAGCTCTCACTTAATATAGATAAAGAGTGTCCGTGTACTGGGAATCTAGGTCACGGAAGTTTGTGCGTAACAGTGGGCGTTGCTAGTGTTGTGTTTACTAGTAATTTACTGTTTTCGGTCTGTTTTCATTTGGTACCCACGTCAAATCCGAGCTAATGGAAACAGTTTATCGCATTTTTTTTCTTCCTCTGTCCAGATAATGCATTGTTTATTATTGCACTATCATTTACAAAAGGGAAACCCTCTTTTTCGAATCAACAAGCACACACTAATGAAGTCATTAGAGAGACCTCTC
>JARFNW010181696.1:1297-16938 GCA_031763155.1 Dirona albolineata
TTTTTTCTTTTATACGGCAATCCCCCCCCCCCCCCCCCAAAAAAAAATAAATGGTGTGATGAGGAACTCTGTTGAGACAGGTGCAATGACATTCTAATTTTGATTTTCTATATTTTTGTTTTCAGATCCAAAATGCCAACAACTTTTGATATTGAGCAATTGATCAATGACTTCACTTCATCGAAAATTGGAGAGAAAATCTACCTGGACATATCTACAGAAAATGTGATTGTTTTGCGACCATTGTGTTCCAGGGGCTCCATACCTCTCGGCGCGTTTTGGGTCAGATTGTTACAACATACTAACAACTATCCGGTAAGTTTTTCAATTTACAAAAATGCTCATTTCAGTTGGTTTGAGATCCTATATGTTTTATTACTGAATTTTAAAAGATTTGTTTTTTTTATAATGATTAAAAGTATAGGTTGCTTTTAATCTTTATTATTGACTTTTTAACCTTGTGGCCGCCAAGAGCCACAATAGTGGCTCTCCTGGCAGACCGCCAAGATCAGCAACTTACTACTTTAAATCACTTGGCAGCATTGCTTAAGAATCACTGACCAACTTTAATTACTAGCTCTTTTGCACTGTGACATTCAATAAGTGTTTTAAAAAACCCCCCAATGAACTAGGCCACCCAGAGTCGGGGTCAGATGGTCCAAAAGTTGATGGTGAAACATCGGACAAATCTTTCGCCTCAGGTTCTGGTATAAATATGAATAAACGCTTCATTCTTCTGTGTTATATAGTGATATCTCATCATATTTAGATGCAATGAATGGTGTTTGATTCCAGCAGTCAGTAGAGTGGATAGCTAGCCACTGGTGACATGCTGACCCACGGTTCAAAGGTCATAATGACGTTAGATGTGTGTTTTTAGAACACTGATGATGGTCAAATTATGATTTCTGATTTGTTTAGATTTCACTGAGATTCTCAATGATGCATACTATTTGGACTTTTGTCATTAAACCACTTTTACAGCTATCCAAAGTACATTTTTAAACATGTAATTTGTATATTATTATTGACTTAAAATCAGCAGGGCTGCTTGATCGTGATATAATGTTCTTATAATTTTATTTACAACATCTTTGTTGCTTTTATTACTTTCATATATGGCAAACAGTCATTATAAACCCCTAAAATTATTTGTGGATAGCATTTTTTAAACTATTTTTTGTGATTTTTTTTTTTTTGCGAGGTCAGTTTTTTTCCTTTATGTTTATGAAAATGTTCGCCCCATTATTACATACAAAGTGATATAAAGCCAAATCTCTTTCCATAATATTATTCTTCATGAATTCTCCTTTCAGAAAATGTATAGTTATAAGGGGGTTTAGCCATAAATAAATGTGACCGTGAATTTTAGCAGGCGTCTGAACACCTCGAAATATTTTTTACCTGGGGCGGCCAGAGGGTTAACTTAAATGACAATATTTATTTTATAATCTTTATCAATCAGACCAGTGTAATCCTATGTAGAATGGGGCAAAAGCATTTCTCTGTGTGGCTGTTCTGTAATAGATATGCATATTAAGGAAGGGTGAAAAGTATAATTAAAATAATTTTTTTTTTAAATGTTTGCATAACACACCTTCATTTTAACATTATAAACTCTAATAATTACATCATTTATACATATTTTGCTTTTCCTTCTGTAACATTGAATAGGTCTGTTCATACCCATACAAGAATCTCTATCACGCTGGCAAGAAACATGAACTGGTGCTGAGAGCGGATGGTTTATCAATGACTATCAATTTAGCCAATGGCATTTTGGCCATAAAGGGCAGTCACATCATTGAATGGTTTGTGACAAACTTTCCCGACATCATGGACCGATACTCCTCAACAAAAAGAGTATTTTCCAAGAAATTAGAGGATCATTTCAGTAAGGAACACGCAATTCAACTGCACATGGAAAGGGAAAAAGTTTTCTCAAAATGTAAGTCTTATTCATCTATTTGGATTTAGCCACCAATGAGATTTTATTTGTATTTTATTTCTCTGTGTACCAATTTGCTTTTAATTGATTAAAAACATTGTCTTTCCAAATGAAGTTGCTTGTGAAGCTAACCAATATTTTCATCAGTAAATTATTATGTGATAAAGCATCTGATTTGTTAAGTATTATTAGGTATGCTTCATCACATTAACCCATTTGTACTGCTCTGTTCGTTTGTATGCAAATTGCAATAAAAAAAATCTAAATTTGTATCCGATATATATTTCCTGTTAATTGGCTGAAACTACTTAATTTTTTTAAGGTGAGGACTTTGAGCCCTGACTCAACTGACTGTGATGGAAAAAAAATGTAATTTTTTAGAGAAAAGAGCATATACTAATGAGGCTTTTATATGAATAAATTGCATGTACAATACCACCACCATGATATTTAGAGTTTTATTCATTACCTTATCAAGTGGCGCTTGTGTCATTCAATTATAACTACTGTAATGAAAGTGAAGATCTTCTTTGGGCTGGAAAATACTGTCTTACTGTCTTCATAATTTGCATTATTATCTCATCTTCATTTATGTTCATAGAATGAAAAAAAAAAAAAAAAAAAGTCGTTTTGAGCCCAGTTTCCATAGCATGAAGCGGACAGAGTGACAATATGTCACCCTTCTGGATAGGACCCTGGTCTGTTGCAGATTACTTCCCCAGCTGCGGCAAGCTGGTACTGATTTTTACACCTGGGTTGAGTGAGGCAATTGTAGTAAAATTTCTTGAAGAAAAACAAAGAAGTGACTGGGATATGATTTGAATCCACGACCTTTGCCATGAGAGTCCGCTGTCCTAACCACTAGGCCACCTCGCCTCAATTATTCATTACCTTGTCAAGTGGAGCATGTCTCATTTAATTGATGCTGCTTTAATGAAAGTGAAGATCTTTGCAGTGAGAAAAATACTGTCTTCACAATTTATATTTTTGTCTCATCTCCATATTAGTGTTCATAGCATCAAAATTATGATAAAATTATATTGATGTCACTACACTCAAAACCATTTAGTTTGAAAACACTTATTACAAAACATTTTATAAAGAAAAAATTTTGATGAAATTTAAACTAGAAGAAAGAGATTCTCTCCAGAAGAAGAAAGTATTCAAACCAAACTGTTTGGCAACAAAAACTACCTGAAACCAAACTGTTTGGCAACAGAAACTACCTGAAATAAAACCTGTTGACTTCAAAGCAATCACTAGTCTCAATCTGATTCGTGGTAGATGAAACAATGAAGAAGAGAAGAAAAAAATATATAAATAAAGATGAAATAAAACTAAAAAGAAGGAACTGTTTCTCTTTTGTGAACATAGCGAAGAATAGTAGATTTCATATTAATACACTGCATGCTAACATTTATAAAGTAGGTTCATTATCGTCAATCACAATATTGACTACGACTACAGTAACAATAGTGTCCTCAAGATTGGTTCCATTCACTTTCATACAAGCCTTATCTTTTTCCCCAGATTTCAAGGAATGGCCTGTTCAAGCGTTAGAGCAAGCTGTCAGTGTGATGGGAGCTGGTAAAGGCAACCAATACTATGAATCTATTAACCCTGAAGGTTTCCTGTCTGGGCAAGATTTAGAGACGCACAGCCACATTGCCGATCTGGTAAAGAAAAATATATGCTTTATGTTGTATACAAATTTGATGCCCATCTTTTTATTATTTTTAAAGACTAGTGAAATTCGAAGATAGATGGGTCTGTGAACATTAATCCTGATTTTGGCAAATTTACTACTGCCACTGCCATGGACTCATTAACATGCCTAATGTAGACACAAGATTTCATGTTTCTCACTACAATCTGAGAAGTGTAGAGGTCATTTCCCACCATTACCGTAAATCCTGGTGATGCACATTACTTATCTGAGCTGCGTCTCCAGTCCTGTACATTTGAAAATACATCTTGTTCTGCTATATTATGCGAATAAAGACATCAATTAACTATCACATGTCATCTATTTTGTTTCTCTGTCGCAAGGTACTGATATTATTCTGTTTCAGAACATGCTACGGTGTAGTTATTCATATTGTGCCATTCTTCTCTTTTTATCTACAGCTGAATTATGCTGACACCAAAAATCAGTTGGACAAACTTAGAGAGGGCGCTGTAATACAAGGGACAGTGTTATACAGACTGTGGAAATCCACCCTCGACATGTGGTTTGGTGATAAAGATTCTAAAGTTTACATAGTCTCCCCTTTTATTGACTGTGAACGACTCACAGATTTGTGTAATATCTTCCTATCAAACAAACTTACAGCTTGCATTGGCACAATGTGCGTTTCATTTGGTTCTCTTCATGACAGATTTGCTGAAGCAAGAAGGAAAACAATTTCTAGGTATTCTCCAAAAGATCAGGTTTTTATTGAGTACAAAATCTATGGCTGTATTGTATATCCCATAGTGGACTTTTCATCAAGCTTCATTGCAAGGGTTAAAGATGGACGAGCATATGTTCTTCAAACAAATTCAGACTTTGACATGAAAAATCTTCAAACAGCAAAATCTACTTCTGTATCTTTCACAGAAATACCGGAGCAGCACTTCTTTGAAAAATATTTGGATCCTGTTATCGGATAATGCCTTTTGGTAGCATGTTTCAGAGACTCTGTGTCTCTCAAACTTCAAGTCTTTCTCAAACAAGAGCAAACGTCTCTGTACTGTCAATATGTATTCTATAATAACATCTGTCGTAGAATTGCTTCATACACTATCAATGATAAAATATTGAAAGTGTAAATCCAAAACTGAATGAGAGGAGAAATCAATTGACCTTTAAAACAGGGATGTCAGCTTTCAGAAAAACGGAAAGTCTTGAATTTGAACTACCTACCTGTGCACAAAATTATAATTTAACAAGAACAAGAAAACATCATACTGATACCAAGCATTTTAGCATATAAGCAATGTTAATGACAATATCAACTGCAATTTGTAACATTTTGTATCTCTGTCACTGTCAGTGTCTTTACTTGATTCTAAAAAGGCTATATGTGACTTTTAAACTCCCTGTACTGTTAAAATATATTTTGGTTCCAAAAAGTGAAATATACTTTATACTGTACTCCAGAAAAGTGAAATATACTTTATACTGTGTACTCCAGTAATTTCTTTAGGTAGATAATTTCTGCCCTTACCACTACCACCAGTTAATTTGTAAGTGTTATTACTGCACTATCAGTAAATACATAACAATTACAAGACAAGTAGGCCAAAATATATTCATTTTTCATTATTGTGATCTCTGTGATTGACATTGACTTCGCCGACATCTCTTGTTGATAAGTATTGCAGAGAATGCTCTTTAATCAAATCTACAGCTTTATCAATTGCATAAAAATATATAATTTGGAAGAGAATGCAGACAGGTTTTGAACACCTTGTTGCTTGCAATAATTGACCAAGTGGAAGCTTTGTACACCGTGACCAGTGACAGATACTATATTATTATGCCAATTCAGTCAAAAAAGGTCATTGGACTTCTTCTCCTAGCTTAGACCCTGTCTGTGATGTAAGCTTGTCTTCCAATAATCCATGATATACTCTTGAAATACATAACCAAAAGAATGTGTACTCTTCACATTTTACTAACCTCTTCCACTGATTTTATTAAAATTTTAAACGACAGATAGTATATAATAAATGTTTTAACTGACAAAGATGTAGATATTCTGTTAAATGTAAACAAATTCTGTTTCATAATTACAAAGATTTTTTTATATTTTAAAGTGGATAAATTTACCACTACTGTACCACCATGACTCATCATAGCATTGCTGCTGTATTATCTGTTACTTGACCTCAATATTTGTACATAATTTATGTAATATTAATATAAAAGTTGTAATAGTTATATGATTCAAATCTATAGCACTAGCACAGATAGCTAAAAGTTTTATTATGTTTGACAACTAGAAGATTGCATTTTACTTTCTGAGCATTTAGTTTTGTTGTGCAAACCCAATATTATCATATTCATATACAACATAATGGTAAAATCCTGAATTTGTCCCTTAATATTGAGGCACATTCTAGTTTCTAACGTCGATTGTATCTGATTTACACTGTACTGTGTTAGTATATTATATTTACTTATTTATTGTTATTGGCCACTGAGGTCGGTTGAGGTCCTGAGACCCCAGGCACTTGCTTGTCATGACGATTCTTGTTTTTATCAATTACATATTCACCGCTCTCTGATTCAATTGAACCTAGGTATTTAAATTGATGTAGGCCTACTTGTTCTTATTCTTCATTATCTATCTTTCTTTACTGACTCAACTTTATTTTTTCCCTTAAAATACAGTTAAAGTTAAAGTTAAACGGAACTGATGCTTAAAAAAAAAAAAGGCCCAAAATTAATATGCCTCAGACTGTAGTCTCCCTTGACTAAAACATTACCAGTGTGCGGACAATTGACTCAAACCAGTCATAATGACATTAGATTGATTGCCTATTCAGCCTGAATTGGGATATACATATGGCCTTTTCGATAGGAGCCGCCTGTAAGACTGGATTGTTTGAGATCAATTAAATCGGGAAGCCGCAATTATTTTGTTAGGAGTCGATTGGGAAAGAGTCAGTATTTGTGATTAACTCAGTCGGCGCCTCTTTATCAAATAGAAAACTGTATTGCAATTTGTTAGGGAGGTCGACATGCTGTGTCTTTCAGATTATCCTGTTGTTCTTACCCAGCCAACCTTAGCATTGTCTTGTATGGTTTTGTTTTTTTGGGTTCCCTTCAGTACAGCGATATGTTAAGAATATTAAGATTGCCTGACACTAATATGGCAAAGATAGAATCCTCGTTAAGTTGTATTGTAAACCATTAGTTTAAAGTCAAAGATCAAAATTAAATAAAATAAAAGCACCCCACCCCCACCCAACAAAACAATCCTTTGTAATGAGGCTATGACTTATTCACAGTCCCAAGCCCGTAAAAACAAAGAGGGGAATGGATACACTATGTTATTCTTATGACCTATCCCGATCAATTCTGCTTAATCACAACTTCATGCAATCGCAACAAATTCTTGATGTTGCATTCAAGCAGAGTGGACTGTTTTATCATTATGTTCAATTATTTATACCAAACATCATGAGATTATAGGGTAAAAGATTGTTATCTTGTAACATCTAAATTTCAGTATTAAATCAATGTATCTATTGGTAGCCAAATGGCTCTTTTATTCTGCAATTATTAAGAATAATTATGAAATTATTCTACCATTTTAAAATGTTTTACATATTTTTCCCCATGGTCTGTGATACTTTGTTTATTTGATTCAATGTATAAGTATAACATATATTAATAAAGTCATTATTAATTAGAAAATTATTCCTTCAAGTCTTGCTGTTTATCTATACAATATTTATAATGAGTTAAATGAGTATGTATTTTGTAATTTTGAAGTGTACAGTACCTCAATATAAAAATGCCATCCGCACCAGCATCAAAACATGTACCCTACTAACACTGTTAGAAGGTAGTTATTTGGGTTTGTATCCAAATGGGCTGTTGTTATTGTATCATGCAGTACACAATTCAAACAGAGGGGGACTTCTTCAGTATACAACTCCTCTGCACAAGTTTGCAAAGTTGTGAGGCTGAGCAGTTGATTATAGTCTGATTATATCATTTCTACCCAATTCAATCAAAATGGAATCCCATGACTGTCCTACATAAGTCTTGCTTTCCAAACCACTAAGATTTGAAAGGCACAGGAACTGGAAACAGAATTAAAAGAAGCCAATACACTCAACTAAATGAAAGTCAAATGCTTGTTAATTTGATCTGACTGATAATTGTTAAAGAGCTTTTTTTAAAGCTTATTTTCACTTTGTTTCCATCTGTTCTGCATGTTAGACAACACAGTGGCTTTAGATTTTGTAACTTAAATGAGCGAAGTAAGTCAATAAATTTGTCAATTCATAATTCATTTTAATTCAAGTTTTTCTTCATTAATGGAATCATAAATGACCAGACAAAAAAATAATATTTAAAAGCACTAAATAAAAACTTCAATGGTTGAATGTAAATGTTTTTCTCATCATTCACACATCATCTTTGAGGTTACAATATATAATGCAACACGCATTCATAAAAATCAATGTACTGAGGAGAGATACTGTTAGAGGAACATGAACGTGTGATTTGATCATGTCTAATAAATAGAATGAAAATGAAGGGTTGGGACAACAATGCCCCTTGTTCAAGGGGTTTGTGATTAAGCCTGTTCGACCTATGCGTGTTGCACTATATTTACAAAAATGAAAAATCAAATATCTATCAAAACAGTCATATCACCACACAAACTAAAACCAAAGGGAAAATTAATGGAAATGACTGATGGAACCCAAAACTACACACCAGTCGACAAATATGCATAGTCCTAGGTAACTCTTCCCCCTAAATGAAAACAATAATAATCATTACTTATGAAAATACTTCCCACCAAGAAAGTCAACAGTAAACAGGTGTGATGATGAAAACACGAAATGTTTATGTGATAAAATGTGATAAAGATTGGGATGACATCATTATCTATTTTCCTGCCTGCTTCCTCAACATGTGATAAATCTTTTCCTTCAACCAATCCTTATTATGGGGGGTGTAGGTGCCCGTTGTCTTTTGGAACCTTTCGGAAATAAAATTTACAAGAAAGTTTTTAAAAAGGAAGGAAATCTTTTAAAAATCAAGAAACTGTCGCTAACAAAACGAGAATACATTCATAACATAGGATAGTCATCTTAGAATATATATACTTGGTTAAAAGGAATCAGTTCAAAAGCAGTGTATAGCCTACAACAAGGTTGCTTTAAAATGTTTATGTACAAAAAGGTTTGACATGGTGTAAAAACAAAGACAGAAAAATGAGTCACATAAATATAAATGCACATTGTTTCCTTCAATAATGAGATTATGATGACCCGATCTTGAGAAAAATTCTAAATCCCACTATTTCCTATTTGTAAAAACTGTATTAAGTTACTTATCAAATGAAAAATCCCAGGAATAGTGAGACCAAGACTGAGAGAGGCGATTTTATTAATTGGGCATAATATCAACAACATTGAAATAATGAAGATTTTATCTGATCCACAACTTCTTTTTTTTGTTTGATTCTTTTGTACAGTAGCCTAATTAATTTACAAGTCTACATAGAACCACCACTCTTGACTTCACTATCCCTAAAAAGCGTGAGGGGACATCAGCACTTAATAACCATCAACGAAATAGTTCTCAGGATGCAAATATAATTTATTTTAAAAAAATCCCACTTACACAAGGCAGCTCAGATCTGTCAGTTGGTCGATAAATTCAAATAGTTGGGAAATGTCATAAGTAATGGATGGCTCATGTGGATGAAGACGCTTTAAGTGCTCCTCAAAGATCTTGCAAACACCTGAAAGAAAATTGAGAGCAGACATTATACTAATACATTTTTAAATCATGCAATCCCCTCCTATCCTTAGACCTTCATACAACACATGGCCTCCCATGAAGAAAAATAACTATAATACATATATATATATATATAAGTTTCATTTAAGGACAAGCTCCACTGATCTTTGGAACAAGTCCAGAAGCACTCATTCGTTTACCAATTAAAATTGCTGTAAGCGAAACCTGGAGAAAATTAAAGTAGACAAACACCAGGAGAAATGGAATATAGACAAATTGTGGTTTCAGCGACACATTCCATTCCTTTCATTCAACACCAGCTGAGAATTTCTACCCGACTCAAGACAGTTGGCATCTACCACTACCAGAATTCTAGTATGATGCACCTGACTGATTGTTCTGTAGTGTACTATATATACAAAGCAAGTGAATAAGTACAGCTTTGAAATCGAACAATAACATGAAACAAAACAAATCGACGGTTCGACCATAGGTTGTGCTTTATATTTCATCACCAATAGCCTTAGCAGGACCCCTCTTTTTAAAATGATTATTCTATATCTGTATACATACTCCTGAGGGTACTGTCAGAACAGTTAGGAAAGCAACAAGAAATAAAAAAGTAAGGAACAATTTAATTAGGAAACAAAATAAATCAGATAATAGTTAGAGCATAAAAAAAGTAACAGAATATAAACATAAATATATGGAAAATAGATAAATAGTGAAAAGAGGACTAAATTGATGCAGAGAAAATATAACTGTTAACATAATTGAATCTGGAAGAAATCTTTCATAAAAATCATCCCTGATACTGAAAGAAGCATGATTTTATTTTTTCAATGAAGAAAGATAGACATTTGAAGTCCTGATGAAAAAACCCAAAACCTCCAGATTGTTTCTCTAACACCAATATAATTCCTCTATATTTTTTACTCCCATGGCATTTTCCCTCCCCCTGGAAACATTTTTTTTCTCTTAGTCCTGACGTATAGGTACCTTGTCATCAGAACAAACTCCTGCCCAGAAAAAAACAACCCCTCTTATCTCAGGCGGATTTCAAATCTGGTATGCCTTTGATTTTGATGACAAGAAACAGCATAAAATTTGAATCAAACAACTGAGATCTAGGCATACCTTCTAGACATTCATTCATGGATTCATAGTCAGAATATGTCCTTGTTTCTGGGCGTTGGTTTGGCTGTACAAGCAAAATTGAATGAGACTGAAAACAAAGAAGAAAAAGTTGCATATAAGATATCAGGATTTTAAGTAAGTGCCCCTCCCCCGAGGAATGAGAGAGAGAAAGAGAGAAAAAATCATCATCTAGCAATGGAAATATAACATTTTTAAAACTTGATTGTTTTACTCAAAATAAATGTGAACCAGTAGAACACTTTTTAAATTTTAAAAATCATTCAACAACAAATAAAAAGTAGCGTGACCCTCTACTTTAAAAATTGAATGATAAATCACCAAAATAATTCACGGTCTTGGGGGAAATTTAGACAAATTCATCCTCTATACTGAACAGTCTCTATTGAGTCTAGGCAGATGATAAATAGAGATTCATCTTCTTAGCTTCCAGGAACAAACCATTATAATAATTTTAAAATACAATCATCATATACTGCTGATTCCACACCGATAAAAATCACTCGACCAAGAAGTGTGCACTACATCACACCAGTAACAGTGTGATGACAATCGGAAATTCAGAGAATTATTTTTAATGTGTAAATTTAGATGAAACGAATAGTAGGGCTACTGTAAGAAACGTTACAACAACAACAAAAAAAAAAGGCATAGATTGGCATTATATTTCAAATAAAAGCACTACCTATAGCCTATAACAATGACTATTATATTTTAAAGTTAATTTACAAAGATAAGGCTTATAAACATTCTCATCTGTCTGCGCAGAACCAATGCAAGAAAGAGAGAGTAGAAACAAACATGATCCCTATTACTAACAACTAACACAAACAGTAATAAATTTATGATTAAATGGTAGATTCCCCTGTACTGTCAATCTAAGTAAGCACTTAAATGTCAATCGATCAACACATATGCCCTGAGTCATAATTGACTCATCCAAACCTTGACCCGCTGACCGGGAGAACTTATACTTTGTTTAAAACTTGTTATTTTTACTGTTTGTGTACGGATCTTGACCATTGGCCAATGAAATCAAAGGGCTTTGAACATTCTTCCCATATATAATAATAGTATTCCCGGTCCCGACGTTACCGTACAATTACAATCATTGAGATGTGTTGGAAGTAAGAAACAAAATTTACAGAATCTGTTTAAAGTAAACACTCTCCCTAGACAAAATATTTTGACCGGACGATAGCTATATTTATATACTTAAAATAACATTGAATATCAATAACAATATAACTGTAATAACACATGATGTCAAAAAAGTAAGATCAAGCATTTTTGTGAATGAATTAAATGAAAGTTGAAGTTGTTTTATCCTACACGTGTATAGTAGTAGTAGTAGTAATAATAATAGACTAAAGAGTTTTCAAATTTAAACCACACAAATATATAAATTACTAAACCCAATCAGTATCAGACTGAATAAAAGAGTATCATTCACCATAAGTCATTAAGTAACAACAGTAGTAGTTGACAGTTGTAGTGTAGTAGTAGTAGTAGTAGTGTAGTAAGTAACAGTAACAGTCAGTGTGTGTAACTTAGTGTAGTAAGTAAGTAAGTGTAACGTAACAGTAACAACAGTCAACAGCCAATCCTCGGTCCTCAGCCACTACTAACTACTAGTTAGTGCAGTAGAACTCAGCTCAGGATCGGAGAATCCATTTCTGCTGTGACCTTTTTACTTTTAAAATGATATTCGCGAACAAGAACAATGTCTAAACTAAACATAAGTATAAGTCATGGCCATGGCCATACATGATTAATGTCAATGATTGGTTTCATTTTCAGTTTCAGTGTTCCAAGAATCGTTTCTCTGGTCTACTGTCTCCTCCCTCCTCAGCTAACTAGGACTAGACTATACTATACTATTAGTATATTAGTAATAGTAGGTAATAGTATAGTATTACTATTCTGACTATTACTATCATTAATAATGATAGTAATAGTAATAATAGTCAGAATAGTAATAATAGTAATAATTAATAATAGTAATAGTAATAGTGTCATTATCAATCATCATCATTGTCATTATCGGTAACAGGTTACGATTAAGAGGAATCTCAGCAACAACATTCATTCAAGAAAGTAGTAAGGGCTTAGTAAGGGATAAATAATGAACGAGAGTGGATTGAATCAAAAATGAGTAAAAGAACAATTACCATATTTCAAAGATTTATACACTGGCAAATCAGTAGAAAGGCTTTTTTTATTGACACCGCTTGCGTTTTCCGAACCTGTAATTTTGTTATTGATAGAAATGTTGTTGAAATAGCTTAGCGTGTTAGCTCTCCTGCACGGGATGCGTATAAATAACAAGGTCGGAAACGGAAACGTCAAAGGCAGAGTTACCTAATTGTCATGTCGTTTACTTTGACCCAACTATCTCAACTATCTGTTTTAAAATTGATTTGGCAACAGATTAACTTTGGTCTTCTGGCTGTCGAGCGTTCTTTGTCCGATCCGTGTTGCTTCAAAGAGTTTGAAATAGATTATGATTTCGAAAAATAAAGTCAGACCTGACTTTTAAGTATCACTTTATAAAGCGTCAAGAAGGGTATAACATGGTTACCTAGGTTGCTATTTGGCTCTCCCAAAATATTATCCTGGGCGTCTAAAGGTGTAAAATACCCGGCACTCCTAAGACAGACTGACAACACTGTGAACAAAAATACGTGTGTCAAATAAAAGGAGTGAAAAAGAGGACCCATAGCACTAGCAGACCTTACTGTCCTTACTTACGACATGATTTATTTATAGTCTATTAGGCTCAATACTTCTTCAAAATGGAGGATATTGTCACATTATTTGTATTGTCGCTAGCTATGCTAGCAGGATGCTACATTGCTGGAATAATACCTCTAACTGTGACACTCTCTGAGGTAAGTTATTTATTACTATTACTCTACTAGTTCTACGCTACACACACACTACTACTAACTACTAGTTACTAGACTAAACTAAAGTAAAGTAGTAGAAAGTAGTGAGTAGTAGAGTAGTATCTAGATTCTAGATCTCTAGTGTAAGTGTTGTAGTAAGTAGTAGTTTATTAGTAATAGTAGACAGGAGAATCTTTCTTGAGAATGTGACCGACGAGGACCGGAGACCTTACTGTCTTACTAAACTTACTTTATCATTATAATAATTATAATCTCATCGTAGACTCATTTTTCTTATTTTAAAAACCTTATGCCATATCATATAGCTATTATTAATATTATAAGGCTTGGAACTTAACTGATGACTGTTGATTAACGTATTCTTCTAGTCTAGACAGCTATATCTTCTTCTTGTTCTAGTAATAATTAATCTAAACTAAGTAAAAAAACGTCTTTTTTTTCTAACAACTGTCAACATTTCGTTACTAGTCTAGTACTAGTACTACTAGACCTACTAACTAACTAGGGAGTGAGTATTTTCCGCCGAGTTGAAAATAACCAAATTTGATTATTCTCCGCCGGGCGGTGGAAGATAATACTTTTTGTCTATTTTCCGCCGGGTTTTTTTTTGGTCTATTTTCCGCCGGGATTTCTATTGCCTGTGTTCTCGCCGGTATCGAGTGAGAGTCGCGTGATCACATGCAAATCTTTCCCACCCAAATTTGTGTTGTGGTCAGTCCTGGTGTTGGTGCATGATCAGACTGACAATGGATTTCGTCCAAGGAGCAAGGTTCAACTGCCTATGCAGATTTCCAATCAAGACTTCAATAATATGAAGCAACAACATTTTGCAAATTTTCCTTGGTCGGAGCAGAAAAGATTAACGAGAGCGACCGGCTTTTCAAACTTTTTTATTAACATTTTACCTTACCCCTACACCTTATTCAAGAGCAATTTTAGTAGTTTTAGACACCCTTTTAGTCTTGAAACCAACAAAAATGAATTATAGGGATATTTTTCCTTGGAATGACAAAAAAAACGAACATCGATTTTATTTTTTTCAAATACTCATCACATGAGCAGCTCGACCCCGGCGGAATTACAAACAATCGAAGCCGTGGTAACTAGATCTAGCGTACATCCAAGCAAAACTAACTAGAACCATAAGTAGAAGTTATTTCTGTATAATATATTAAATTTGTTCTAAAAATCATCAAACATGTCTTCTGAAATACGCTTAGTGAAAAAAAAATCCTGATAATTTAAAAACGCAATTAATTATATATATGCTTTTTATCCCCCCTCCCATCAAAAATATAGTAATCTCAGCCAACTGGCCAATTTTTTACTCTCCCCGCGAGGCTTGTCTGTCTCAGCCAATGAAATCACGTGTTGCGATCACGATCTGCCACAGGTGTCAAGGTGGTGGGGCCTGCCTGCGATACGAGCCGTTTTGATTAAAATAGTTGAGTCACTGAGTGCAATATAACAATAATTCCGTATGATCGTCACCGTTCTTTTCTTGACCTATTGTCTAGGCCCCAGCTTGAAAAACAAATAAACAAAAAGTATCTTCCGCTCGGCGGAGAATATATAATTAAAAAGTAGTATCTTCCGCCCGACGGAGAATAATTACAGCCAACTAACTAACACTAACAATATCAATAACAACAACAACACAGGAAGAAGAGAAGCCAACAAACAAAGGTTGTAAATGTAAAGTATGTTGCGCTGCTGGTTACCACTACCTCTACTAATGACTACTGTTTCTAGTTGACTAGTAGTATTGTCAGATTGCTATGCTACTACTACTACTACTATAGAAGTGTATACTATACTATTAAACTAGTAGTTAAAATACTTATATTATAATTGATGTATAGACTATTGAATTAGAATAGTAGAGGCACAAAAGAAAAGGGGGATTAATGGAGTAAATTAAATCATTTTGATTAACTGGCCGTCAGTCAGGTTCGAATGCTTTTTTTGTATCTAAAATAATGGCCACTGGCTGCATCAGGCAGATGACCGCCTTGTACAGTAACGATATTTATTCACAGCAAATTGAACTAAAATACGGCGTTCCTCAGGGATCAGTTTTAGGTCCTATTCTGTTTAGCATGTATATGAAACCACTATCAGAAATAATACTAAAACATAAATTTTCGTACCA